>QKWP01003684.1:0-15726 GCA_003550325.1 Gigaspora rosea | reverse complement strand
AAAATTTAAATATTCACATCCAGGTTTTAATATGACATTATTATTATTTTTTTTTTTAGAACTATGAAAACGAACAAAATGGAACAAGAATCGATACGAAACGGAACGAGAAAACGGGATGGCCAAATGCCGAAAGATCAGAGGAAAGTAAACACGAAGGTTCATCAACCAAACATCAAAGATTGGAGAAAAGTACACAAAAATTTCACCAACCAAACATTGACAGTTCAGAGGAAAAAGTTCACACGAAATTCGACTACCAAACGCTAAAAAATCAGAGGAAAGTCCACATAAAAATTCACCAAAAAAAACGCCGAAAATTCAGAAAAAAGTCCAATGAAAATTCCCTTACCTACACTAGAGGAAAAGTCCACAAGAACACATTTCTGCATATTTTTGATAATAAATGAATTCCTTATTTTCGTCTTTTTCAACTTCAGTTCTGTATTGATTACAATATCTAACATTACGTGTTCCTTAAGCATCTCCCATCTTAGCAGATTTTTGGTAATAAATGGGCATAACCCAATTTTGCCGACAACCATTTCACTGACAAACAAATTTGACCCGATTTAGGGTTAGGGTTGGCTTACTTTATAGTTAGCATTGCGTACAGTAGATCGTTGATAAAATAGCTGTCGGTGAAATCTACCAAAACCAAATAAATGAATGCCTTATTTTTGTCTTTTTCAACTCCAGTTCCGAATTGATAACAATATCCAATACTTTGTGTTCCTGCAGCATTCTCTATCTCAGCAGATAAGTTCACCAACCAAACGCCGAAAGACCAAAGGAAGGTGAACACAAACTTCATCAACAAACGTCGAAAAACCAGAGAAAAGTCTGCAAAAAGGTTTCCAACCAAACGTCAGAAATTTTAGAAAAAAGTACTGAAAACCCGGAGGAAAGTCCACAGGCAAATTAACCAAAAAAACGCCGAAAAATTCAACGAAAATTTATCTACTAAGTGTCGAAAAACCAGAAGAAATCCACAGGAAATTAACCAAATACACAAAGTTCAGAATAAATTAAGAGAAAAAAAAATCCCACTTGAAAGTTCACCTACCAAACGCTAAAAACCAGAGAGAAGTCCGCAGGAAAATTCACCTACCAAACGACCAGTTTGCCTACTTATAAACGTCAAAAGACTAGCATAAAAATTTACCGACCAAACATAAAAAAACGTTCAAGAGAAAGTCCACATGAACCACCTACCATGAAAAAAACCACCAAACTCGACAACACCAACGACAAAAAAGAGCCACCAAACTCAATGGTATCAGTCTCCAAACATAATGATACCAGTTACAAAAAGATATACTGAACTGGACAACACCTACAACGAAAGAAGATAAACCAGTGGACGACAAAAAAAAAAAAACAAAATAGAGGGGAGACAAAAAAAAATCCGGATGCATATTTTTATCTACATCGTGTAACCGGAGATCATCACCTCAGTTAAAGTAGGTCAGAAATCGATTTTTCACGTGACCCGGAAAATCTCATCTACATCCTGTATCTTTCCTCTGGAGGGGGCAAAGTGAAACGAATATATGAAACGAACATATAAAAATGGCCAATTTCATTGGTTGATATGGGGTGATGTTAACCGAAAAATTAACTTCAAACGGTCTAATAAATCATACCATACTCTTAAATTGTTAAATTGATTGATACAGCCACAAAGTTTTATCAAAATTAACTTTAAATGGTTGCCAAAATCGTTGCATCACCCATTTATCCGGGTTCAACTCGGGTTGGGTTGGGTTGGGTCAGACCCAGGTCGGGTTTGACATGAGGCGGGTCAGACCTGGGTCGGGTTTGGCATGAGGCGGGTCAGACCCGGGTCGGGTTGACATGAGGCGGGTCAGACCCGGGTCGGGTTTTGATCCAAGTGGGTCTAACCCGGGTCAGGCCCAAACCCGACCCAACCCAACCCATTAAGACCCCTAATATGTATACTAGGCAAAATAAATATATTTACTTGAATATATATTTATTCGAATAATTATAATTATTTGAATAAATTTATTTATTCGAATATTATTATTCGAATAAATATTATTATTCGAATAATTATAATTATTTGAATTATTTAGTAAATTTAATCATTTGGCGAATATTCGAATAGCTATATACCGATCCTAATTATTCAAATATTATTCGAATAAATAATTCGTAAGCTCTAGGCATGAGCTTATAGCCTGTCGGGACGATAGCTATTATACAGATGACTTTGCATGGCCTGTTGAGATGACAGTTAAGCAAAGCAAGTTTAAATAAGTATATAAAAATATAAAAGGACTCTGTACGAAACTAGAAAACTGCATAAGCTGCTTGAGAAGTAGGAGAAAGACCCATATGTATTTTTATCGTGAATTGTATCACATATGAGAGACAAAACAAAAAAAAAGAGCGCAAAATAAAAAATTAACTTTGCATGGCCTTATACTAAATTTTGCAGTGAATATTTTTGTTTAGTGCAAAGAACAGTTTTGTAAACACAACTCATTTTATAATTTTATATTACACAAATTTTATGGTTTTATTGGTAAGTTACTATGGGGTTCAGAATTTACAATAACGATAATGATAAAAATTTATAACGATAAATTTCGCATATTTCTATCTGATCCGCATAATCTGTAGCATAATTTTAAAAAATTTATCACATAATTTGAAGTGTAAAGCAGGCAGAATTTGGGGTTTGTCACAGCAGAAAATTAGAATTCTTAGACCCCTATAGACCGAAATCCTGTTTAATTATCAGAACAGCCTCTTCAAAGTTAAACATATGAAAATTGATTGTTAACGATTATGGTGTAATAATGTGATCAAGGAAAAATTTGATTTTGTTCTTTTTGTTTCTGCCCCATGTACTTTTTTTATAAATAGTATTAGTTTTAACCTGTGTAAAAGATGTATCATTGATTTGTCTTGTAATATAGATAAACTGATCTTGGTTTCTTTGTCTTTTGTTTAATAAAAGAACTATTTTGTGAATTCATTATATACCTGATACACCTTAGTCTCACCAAATTGTTACGCCTCTTATCATTGGGTATATTGTGGAGTGTTTTGTTGGTAGTTGGTGGTTGTCCATCCTGTGACACCGGCCCGAATTTCCACTTTCAACAACGTATAAATAGCACAAACTCATAAACTCTACTCAAACTTTACATGCACAAATACTATTTGATTAACTAATATATACTATATATTACCAAATTCAATTACTTCGTATCACTCGATCAAGAGAGTTGGATCTCTATCATTCTAACATGTACTGTACATACGTACGTCTGACAAGATACCAGATACTACATAAGCAATACCTAGGATTATAATCCGGATAATCCTTATTCTTGATCCGATATGTAATACAGATCTATTTGTTTAAAATTAACAGATACGGATATCTGAAATTAATCTGAATTGTCAGATAAATCCAAATTTATTGGATTACAGATCAAAGCACTAAAAGAAAGCAACCAGATTTAGACATAATTTACTATATGAGATATATATTCGTAATCAGTATTAAAATTTTGATTTTTAATTTAGTTACAGGCTTTAAATAGTTTGTAATTTTTAGCTATATACCTTGTTCGGCAATCAGAGAACTTTATTTTGATGCAATGTATTGGCTAATATCGGAAGCTCTACGGACAGAGTAGAGTGTCCAGGATTATGCAATGCAGAGTTTGTCAATTATAAAAATATCAAATAGTTTAAAAAAACTTAAGTTCCAAACTGCTTATTGAGTTTTTTAAGTTTGTAGTTCAATATGTGTTCAAAACTTTAGTTCAAACTTAAATTAGAAAAGGCTAAAGTTCCAAACTAGTTTATATTGGCAAACAGCTTTTGTTCGATGTTTCAAACTCATTTATTGTTTTTGATTTGGCAATTATTTTTCATTTAAAGTTTGTTGTTCTTAATTTGGCAAACAGTTTTTGTTCAAAATTATGATTATTAATTAGATCATAAAATAATATAATATACTGATATATAAAAATTTGTTTTATTCAAAAATTGCCTGTTATTCAAAAATTCCAAGAAACCACCTTTATGTGAATTTTTTTTAATAAATCTAGTGCTAATGTACTACTAATGTAGCAAGTACTAACCTTAAATAAACTAATTTCAATTATACTAAAAGTTTTTTAAAAAGTGCGGATACTTAATAATATTCTGTATTTAACCCATTTTTACGTGGGCTGATAGAGTTTTTTTTTAAAAATTTTAAAAAAATATTATATGTAAAATAGATTTATTCTTTTTTTAAAAAAAACTCATATAAATATCATTTATATAATCTTTGTTAAAACCTGCACAACTAGGTCGAAACTAAAAAGTTTAAAAATAAAAATATAATAAAGCATGCTAAACTTTTTAAAAACAGTAAATTTTATTCGCAATCAAGTTATTTATTAAACCTATGTGGGCTGTTCTTTATAGAAAAGTTATAATATNGAAATCTACCAAAACCAAATAAATGAATGCCTTATTTTCGTCTTTTTCAACTCCAGTTCCGAATTGATAACAATATCCAATACTTTGTGTTCCTGCAGCATTCTCTATCTCAGTAGATAAGTTCACCAACCAAACGCCGAAAGACCAGAGGAAGGTGGACACGAACTTCATCAACAAACGTCGAAAGACCGGAGAAAAGTCTGCAAAAAGGTTTCCAACCAAATGTCAGAAATTTCAGAAAAAAGTACTGAAAACCCGGAGAAAAGTCCACAGGCAAATTAACCAAAAAAACACCGAAAAATTTAACGAAAATTTATCTACTAAGCGTCAAAAAACCGGAAGAAATCCACAGGAAATTAACCAAATATACAAAGTTCAGAATAAATTAAAAGAAAAAAAAATCCCACTTGAAAGTTCACCTACCAAACGCTAAAAACCAGAGAGAAGTCCGCAGGAAAATTCACCTACCAAACGACCAGTTCGCCTACTTATCAAACGTCGAAAGACCAGCATAAAAATTTACTGACCAAACATAAAAAAACGGTCAAGAGAAAGTCTACATGAACCACCTACCATGAAAAAAACCACCAAACTCGACGACACCAACGACGAAAAAGAGCCACCAAATTTAATGGTATCAGTCTCCAAATATAACGACACCAGTTACGAAAAGATACACCAAACTGGACAACACCTACGACAAAAGAAGATAAACCAGTGGACGACAAAAAAAAAAAAACAAAATAGAGGGGAGACAAAAAAAAATCCGGATGCATATTTTTATCTACATCGTGTAACCGGAGATCATCACCTCAGTTAAAGTAGGTCAGAAATCGATTTTTCACGTGACCCGGAAAATCTCATCTACATCCTGTATCTTTCCTCTGGAGGGGGCAAAGTGAAACGAATATATGAAACGAACATATAAAAATGGCCAATTTCATTGGTTGATATGGGGTGATGTTAACCGAAAAATTAACTTCAAACGGTCTAATAAATCATACCATACTCTTAAATTGTTAAATTGATTGATACAGCCACAAAGTTTTATCAAAATTAACTTTAAATGGTTGCCAAAATCGTTGCATCACCCATTTATCCGGGTTCAACTCGGGTTGGGTTGGGTTGGGTCAGACCCAGGTCGGGTTTGACATGAGGCGGGTCAGACCTGGGTCGGGTTTGGCATGAGGCGGGTCAGACCCGGGTCGGGTTGACATGAGGCGGGTCAGACCCGGGTCGGGTTTTGATCCAAGTGGGTCTAACCCGGGTCAGGCCCAAACCCGACCCAACCCAACCCATTAAGACCCCTAATATGTATACTAGGCAAAATAAATATATTTACTTGAATATATATTTATTCGAATAATTATAATTATTTGAATAAATTTATTTATTCGAATATTATTATTCGAATAAATATTATTATTCGAATAATTATAATTATTTGAATTATTTAGTAAATTTAATCATTTGGCGAATATTCGAATAGCTATATACCGATCCTAATTATTCAAATATTATTCGAATAAATAATTCGTAAGCTCTAGGCATGAGCTTATAGCCTGTCGGGACGATAGCTATTATACAGATGACTTTGCATGGCCTGTTGAGATGACAGTTAAGCAAAGCAAGTTTAAATAAGTATATAAAAATATAAAAGGACTCTGTACGAAACTAGAAAACTGCATAAGCTGCTTGAGAAGTAGGAGAAAGACCCATATGTATTTTTATCGTGAATTGTATCACATATGAGAGACAAAACAAAAAAAAAGAGCGCAAAATAAAAAATTAACTTTGCATGGCCTTATACTAAATTTTGCAGTGAATATTTTTGTTTAGTGCAAAGAACAGTTTTGTAAACACAACTCATTTTATAATTTTATATTACACAAATTTTATGGTTTTATTGGTAAGTTACTATGGGGTTCAGAATTTACAATAACGATAATGATAAAAATTTATAACGATAAATTTCGCATATTTCTATCTGATCCGCATAATCTGTAGCATAATTTTAAAAAATTTATCACATAATTTGAAGTGTAAAGCAGGCAGAATTTGGGGTTTGTCACAGCAGAAAATTAGAATTCTTAGACCCCTATAGACCGAAATCCTGTTTAATTATCAGAACAGCCTCTTCAAAGTTAAACATATGAAAATTGATTGTTAACGATTATGGTGTAATAATGTGATCAAGGAAAAATTTGATTTTGTTCTTTTTGTTTCTGCCCCATGTACTTTTTTTATAAATAGTATTAGTTTTAACCTGTGTAAAAGATGTATCATTGATTTGTCTTGTAATATAGATAAACTGATCTTGGTTTCTTTGTCTTTTGTTTAATAAAAGAACTATTTTGTGAATTCATTATATACCTGATACACCTTAGTCTCACCAAATTGTTACGCCTCTTATCATTGGGTATATTGTGGAGTGTTTTGTTGGTAGTTGGTGGTTGTCCATCCTGTGACACCGGCCCGAATTTCCACTTTCAACAACGTATAAATAGCACAAACTCATAAACTCTACTCAAACTTTACATGCACAAATACTATTTGATTAACTAATATATACTATATATTACCAAATTCAATTACTTCGTATCACTCGATCAAGAGAGTTGGATCTCTATCATTCTAACATGTACTGTACATACGTACGTCTGACAAGATACCAGATACTACATAAGCAATACCTAGGATTATAATCCGGATAATCCTTATTCTTGATCCGATATGTAATACAGATCTATTTGTTTAAAATTAACAGATACGGATATCTGAAATTAATCTGAATTGTCAGATAAATCCAAATTTATTGGATTACAGATCAAAGCACTAAAAGAAAGCAACCAGATTTAGACATAATTTACTATATGAGATATATATTCGTAATCAGTATTAAAATTTTGATTTTTAATTTAGTTACAGGCTTTAAATAGTTTGTAATTTTTAGCTATATACCTTGTTCGGCAATCAGAGAACTTTATTTTGATGCAATGTATTGGCTAATATCGGAAGCTCTACGGACAGAGTAGAGTGTCCAGGATTATGCAATGCAGAGTTTGTCAATTATAAAAATATCAAATAGTTTAAAAAAACTTAAGTTCCAAACTGCTTATTGAGTTTTTTAAGTTTGTAGTTCAATATGTGTTCAAAACTTTAGTTCAAACTTAAATTAGAAAAGGCTAAAGTTCCAAACTAGTTTATATTGGCAAACAGCTTTTGTTCGATGTTTCAAACTCATTTATTGTTTTTGATTTGGCAATTATTTTTCATTTAAAGTTTGTTGTTCTTAATTTGGCAAACAGTTTTTGTTCAAAATTATGATTATTAATTAGATCATAAAATAATATAATATACTGATATATAAAAATTTGTTTTATTCAAAAATTGCCTGTTATTCAAAAATTCCAAGAAACCACCTTTATGTGAATTTTTTTTAATAAATCTAGTGCTAATGTACTACTAATGTAGCAAGTACTAACCTTAAATAAACTAATTTCAATTATACTAAAAGTTTTTTAAAAAGTGCGGATACTTAATAATATTCTGTATTTAACCCATTTTTACGTGGGCTGATAGAGTTTTTTTTTAAAAATTTTAAAAAAATATTATATGTAAAATAGATTTATTCTTTTTTTAAAAAAAACTCATATAAATATCATTTATATAATCTTTGTTAAAACCTGCACAACTAGGTCGAAACTAAAAAGTTTAAAAATAAAAATATAATAAAGCATGCTAAACTTTTTAAAAACAGTAAATTTTATTCGCAATCAAGTTATTTATTAAACCTATGTGGGCTGTTCTTTATAGAAAAGTTATAATATAGGAAAGAATGAACTTTGACCACAACTTTATTAGGGTCGTCAATGCCTTATTTTCCTCACAAGTTGTACACATTGTTGACTCAGTTCAAATATCAGAACCAATTAGAGTGGAGAGAGGGTAAGACAAGGAGACCCGCTCTCCCCTCTCCTCTATGTTCTGGCTATTAACTCTCTAATAGAAACTATCATTCATAACATTAGGGGCATCCCGATTAGTGTTACAAATGTCAAAATTGTAGCATATGCAGACGATCTATCAATTGGGATTAGCTCTCCGTCGGACTGGTCAACACTTCTCAAAATTTTCAGTGACTATGAAAAAGCCTCAAATGCAGTCATCAACAAACATAAGTCAATCCTTATACCAATAACAAACAATGCTAGCAGAGTTGAACTTTCAGAGCAATATAATTTTAAAACCCCAACCAATGACCAGGAACACTTTACATTCCTTGGATACAGTATAGACATCAAGGGTAACCCTAGCAAAACCCTTTGGAGCGAAATGACAAAAAAAAACAAAAACAAGATTGAAGAGCTCTCCAAAAAAAACTTGTCATTTAGAGGAAAGATTCTTGTAGCCAAAACGCTTTTTATTTTCAAGATCTGGCACCTGGCCTATCTCCTCTCACCATCAAGAGGACAACTTAAAGAAATCGACTCACTTATAATAAAATGGGTTAAGAATAATTCACAAATACTCTTCCAATACTCAACATTCCAACTTGGGTATGAAAAGGGTGGTCTATCAGCTCCAATTCTCAAGAACATGCTCGATTCAGAATCCTCTCAATCTGGATCAAGTTACTATCTAGCAGCGCTTTATGGACAAGAACAGAAAGAATGATAATCACAGCAGAAATCCGTAACCGAAGGAATATTATAGTCAGGGAGGCACTATCACAAATTCTCTGCAAGATCAAAAGTTGGCTGGAAAGATGGAGACCATATCTAAATGCCTGGAAAAGATTTAAGGGTAAAATCGAAACAACAGGTACCTGGCCATGGGAACCTAATAACTTTTTTTTTTTTTTTTTTAAAACGCGAAATGGTTTACTTTATTCAAACTATAAATACATATAAAAGCTAACTATTTACAATTAGGAGAGAATTATATAACTATATTTAAAAACTGAGTTAACTTTTTTTTTGATTTGCTCTTACGGGTCTTGTTTAAAACCGTAAGACTTTTTCTAAACCTAGCTTTGGCTACCCTTTTCACAACTTCTTTTCTCATATTGTTATTTCCCCACCGAGCTTGTGTGTACCAATACCATATCTCGTACACAATATTAAAATGCAGCCATATTGCTGCTCTTCTTTTTCCACCATTTTGTATATTCTGAGCAGTAAAGATCTCTTCCATGTTTTGTGGGATCGAGTGTAATGACGAATTCTTCAAAAAGGAGTAACCTATCCTCCAAATTGTTTGACTGATATTACATTTCAATGCAAAATGATCTGGTGTTTGTTTTTTCTCTGGGCAGCTTGGGCAGCTTCCATCTATATCTTTATCTATATGCATAAGTCAGTAGCCTAATGGAAGTGCTTTATTCTGCAACCACCAAAAAATATCTTTTTTTTTATTCAATATTTCCTTACTTTCTATCCAACCATAGTGGTTTAGAGAATTGTCTTGTAAGGCTATTGGAGTTTGTGCTACTGTAGGCTTGATCGAGTACTGTCTTAGAAATTCGGTTGCTTTCTTGACCGTGAATTGATCCCCTAGTTGACCACATATCTTTAATTGTGTAATTTCCCATGCCAGCTATTAAAGGATTCTATTGTGCCCTTAAGTCGTTTCCAGGCTGTTAGGTAAGGTTGCCAAGCATCCGGCCACCCTTTAAGCCTAGTTGGAAGTGTTGTTAAAGCTATTACAATCGAGATTTTTCTTTTATCTAGTATTCTTTGTGAAATTAGTGTTCGTTCAACTTTGGTCCAAAAGCTATTTGCTGTCAAAAGCTTTATCCAAATTGAACAAAGCCTAGCGTCAAGTGTATCTTTAAGAACAGGGGCATTTAACCCTCTCCTGTTGTAATCTAGCTGAAAAGCTGAATAACGTGGAAGTAACTTGGATTTGTTCTTAATCCAATTGGAGATCAGAAAATTAATTTTGTCGAGTTGTTTTCTTTTAGATGGGAGCAAGTATGCTAGATACCAAATTTTAGAAATAGGAAGGGTTTTTGTAAGTAGAATTTTCCCTTTAAATGACAAATTTTTACCAGAGATTTTATCAATTTTTTGTTTGATGTTTTGGGTTAAGTTTTCCCACAATTGTTTTTTAGGAGTGCCCCCTAGAGTCAATCTCATAGCCCAAAATCCTGAGCGAGACACCATCCTCAGCTATTTTAAAAAGATTTTGGTCTAGTAAAGTTGTTGCTTTGGCCATGTTGGTAAGTGGTATCAAAATTGATTTTTTTTATTGATCTTTGCGTTAGAGGCTAGTTCATATTTTTGAAGAAGTACCACAAGCTTTTCCCAGTCTAATGGGGATCCAATTCCTACTGTCAAGTCATCAGCGTATGCTGTAACTTTAAAGGATTGTCCTGCTGCCTTTATTCCATTTAGTTCTTCTTGAATTTTAAGGATGAGTGGGTTCAGTGCTAAAATATACAGAAGAGGTGAAAGTGGGTCCCCTTGTCGAACCCCTCTTTCTACTCTTATTGGTTCCGAAATGAGGTTGGAATCTGCAATATGTGCTGTCTGGAGCTTAAAAAGATTTTTAATAATATTAATGAACATGGTATCAAATCCCATTTTTTCAAGTACCAGCAAGATAAAGTCATGATTTATTTGGTCAAAGGCTTTTTGCTGATCAAGCAGCAACAACCAGTGGCTAGCTAATTGATCTACT
This sequence comes from Gigaspora rosea, assembly GCA_003550325.1. Lineage (NCBI taxonomy): Eukaryota > Fungi > Glomeromycota > Glomeromycetes > Diversisporales > Gigasporaceae > Gigaspora > Gigaspora rosea. The sequence goes on along the minus strand of QKWP01003684.1, from coordinate 4,569 downwards.
TGATTCCTCATTGTAGTAATAATGTCTAATTCAGCATCCGTGATTGATCTTCCTTTTATAAATGCTTGTTGTGATGGTCTGATAATCGATTCACAAATTGTATTAACCCTATTGGCTAGGATCTTCATAAAAATTTTAGCATCGCAATTTGTAAGAGATATTGGTCACCAGTTGTCTATATTTTCAAGATTGTCAGACTTTTTTGGAATCAGGGTAATAATGCTCTTGGTTCACAACCTAGGTACTAAGCCATTTGCATCTGATAATTAAAGAGACCTGTAAGTATAGGGACTATTTCCTTTTTAATTCCTTTATAAAATTCATATGTGAGACCATCTGATCCAGGAGATTTATTATTTGGGAGTTGGCTTATAATATTACCAGCTTTCTTTTCAAAGATAAGACCTCTAGCTTTTGGTTCTGGAGCGGTAAAAGCTGCAGCAAACCTTGGACGAAAAATTCTGCTACTGAAGAATCATTATTTTCTGCTCTATATATATCTTGATAGATATTTTTCATATATTGCAGTTTGTCGGCAGGGCTATTTGCCTGATTATGTCCTAGTATCTAAATTTTGTCATTTGCGGAGGTACTATTTCAGGTTTTGTAAAGCGAGAAGAAAAATTTGGTGGATTTTTCTCCCTCTTTAATCCATTTTGCATTAGATCTCATTTGCCATTTATCCGAAAGAGCTTGAAGCTCTTCTTGTAGCTGAGCATTTATATGCTCACTCATTTCTAATGAATAGTCAGTTCTTTCTTTTCCAGAAGCTTCGTTATTTATTTTAGTCAGCCTCTTTTGTAGCTTTTGAATTCTTTTTTCTGGTGAGGGTTGTGGTCTAAAAGCTCTAATTATGGATTGGATCCTACACTTGTGAAGGTCCCACCTTGAAAAGTTTGTGATGCTCTGAACTTCTTCAATTACCTCTGCTCTAAGAAGTTGGTTCTGCCAGCTTTTTTTGTCGAATCTCCATTGTTTGGCCTTTGGAGTTTCTGTAGCTAAGTGCAATTCACATTCCACTAGCAAATGGTCAGAATTGCCAAACTGGGTAGCAACTCTCTTAACGTAATGCCCATGGTTCGCATCAATAAAGATATAATCCAACCTTGTAGCCATCATGTGGCCACCTCTTATGTTTTAGTAAAATGTTATGAAAGGCTTTGCGCAAGCTGTAGCTAATGCAGTGTCAATATACTCTGCTGTTAGATCTGAAAACAGCTTCCTTGTAGGATCATTTGATGAAAGTGATCGACTTATTCTATTCCCATGAGGGTCAAGATTTGTATTAAAATCCCCAGCAAGGATAGTAATACCTCCCTCGTCTATTCTTGGAAACCAATTATTAAAGAAACTTGTTCTCTCTCCTATATTCAGAGGTGCGTATACATTGATTACTTGGCACTTAAGGTGCTTGTAGGTAATGTTTGCTTCAGTTACTCAACCACTGTGTGTTTCCTTTGGGTTGGTTAAAATAATATTTCTGTTCCCTGCTAAGATTGCAGTTTTAGAAGACCAGTATGAACTGTATCCCATTGCTGCTACAAAAAGGTTCTTGTATTTACATTTTCTAAGTTAGTTTCTTGAAGCATAATTAAATCTAAATGATACGATTTTAACAATGTAAGTGTTTGATGTGCCTTATCCAAATTGTTCGGCCCTTTGACATTCAAAGTAGCTATTATAAGTTTGTTAACCATTTAATAAAAGTGGGGTGTAAATGCTAAAAGCATTAGATTAGATCCTGTTGACATTAGATCCAGATAAAACTCCAGACCTAACCCTGTTTATAGCTGTAACTGATTTCCTGGCATTGCTTTTTGCTTTTTTTTCTTTGAGGTAACTAATGTAAACCCATCTGTTTTTGCATTACTAATTTCACCTTTTGTACTACTGTCCTTGGTATAAAATGATACCAAAGGATCTTCTGCTGCACTTTCCTGGCTGATGTTAACCTCTTTACTAGAACTAGATGAAGCAGAGGTTTCTGCTACACTAGCCGTTTGATCCTCCACCTTAACTTCTTTATTTACTTCCATACTGGGTGTAGCTAAATCTGCTACTGGTGAATCAATAAGCATAACATTCTTAAATTCCTCATTGTATGGGTTTTCAATACTTAATGGTAGTGACTGCTCCTGGCTTCGTAATTGCTTCGTTCTTGTGCTCTTTGCAATTTATGTTCTTTTTGCATTTCTCTTAGTTCGACTGACGCCTTATACTTTTGACACTCCTTTTTGATATGTCCCGTTTTATCGCAAAAGTAACACAATTTTGGGGCTTCTTTCCAGTCAGTTGTAACTTTCTGGTCCCAAATGTGTGTAAATCTAGGGATTCGTGATGCCAGATCTGAGTCATTTGTTGTTTCAAAAATTACTACCCATTGATCTGTAAGCACTGAAGTGCCCTTATAGACCAACGGCTGATAGAAGAGATATTGCCAATATCCTGAAAGGCTTCTTTAATTTGTTCTGAAATAAAATCTTTTCTACCTATAGGCATATTGCGAAGTCGGACTAATAAAAAACTTCGTCTAATGTTTATTGGGATGTACCTCTATAAGGTTTGCTTAAAAATCGTAATACCTTCCGCAGCATAGAATTGCTGCTTGTCTTCATTAGTAAAAACGACCTCCAGATGGGATCTTTTGTTTTTGGTGAAAATTGGTTTTACTGCAATAAGGTCTTCTCCAACTTTAGTTACTATTGCTTCAACAATATCTGTAGTGGAGATGTTTTCCAAACTGTGTACTTCAAAGATCAATGCATTTTCATTTTTGGTATGAATCCTTTTTCTTGGAGAATAGGTTGAGAAGGTTGCTTTGCCCCTTTCTAGTTTAGAGAACAGATTTGACCATTGCCTAGGCTTAACCTGGCTATTGGCCTTGCTTGATTGGACGTTCACGTGTTCATCTATGTGTTCACTGTTGTTGTCCGAATTAGACACGTGTACCGTTTGTTTTGCCGGGACTTGATACGTGTTATTTGTTTGAGTAAACAAACTGTTTTTCCCTTCGACTAACGTTGCTTGTTCAACTTTTCCATCTTTGTTTAGTGTCGTATCCTCTTGTAAACCACTTCTACTCATGGTGTTAACCATGTCACCTGAGTCTTTAACCACAGTTTGGAATAACTCCTCATTTTCTTTATTTGAACAACATGTTCTCCAGATAGCGTTTAGGTCTTCTTCTTTAGTAACTGAAGTTCTTGCCTTCTTGATTTTCCTGTCATAAACTGCTTTGTCTATGCCAGACATTTTTGTACTATCTTGTCTATGTTTACGTTTCATATGTGCAAGGAACTTAGCCCTTGAAGAACCTGATAAGTTTTTGAAAAAATATAGCGAGTTTTGTGAAATAATTGTGTTTATCTATAAAGTCCGGGTGTAAACTGGAAAGAGTTTTTTTTTTTTTTTTTTTTTACTAACCTAGTAACTTCAAAATAGATGAAATAGAGGGTCAACATTTTACTGTTCGCATGGCCCTAAAAAGTCTATACGAACCATCGGTTCCCTCAAGCAACACAGATCAAAAGCATTCTCAATTTAAATGGATCAAATCCAAATAGAGTCTTAATAAGAAGAAGGACACTTTTTGGCGCCTTATGCACAGGGCCTTATCTCTAGGGTACCGATTAGTGCACATCGATCCCAATAGCATTGGGGACTGCCCTAATTGCCCCTATTATATGCAAACCATCGAACATTTTGCTTTAAAGTGTCCTCTAAGCAAATTTATCTGGGAAACTGTCTACAAAGTCCTGAAGACATCGGAAGAGAACTCAATTCCTCAAACATTAGATGATATCTTCAAAGCTACCAATATTAAAGAAAACAAAAAACGCAAAACTGCGATCTGGTTACACATTATTTGCATCTACGAGATCTGGTGCTGGTATACACAAGGCAAATGGGGTGATAATGTTATCTCTCAAACAGCAATTGCTAATATAATTAGGATCAAGTTAAAATTTGAAATTAATCTTTTATATAGAATCCTTGGCCATAAAGGCCGCAAAAAGCCGGGTAGCAGCAAAAACATTCTTGACTTCATAGAACTTTCTGTATAATTTTGCAAATTAATATGTATATAAATAAAGTACGCTTAGATGCGTTTTGAAAAAAAAATAAAAATTTTCTTGCTAAATTTTGCATATACTAATATCAAATAAAATTTCAGGTCTGCGGTTAGTATTCAGAACAGTGTTTCAGTAATACAAGATGGACCGGCAGGAGGCAGAAGATCAGAGTGTTTAAATAGGTAACGCAAATATGTGGGTTACAAGTATGGCAGCTAGGGTAGAACCTTTGGGTGGCTACTTAAATAGGCAACCAAAAGTTGCTGATGTGGCTAGTTGTACTCTCGTCAATGTACGAATGTCAGATTTCCCTCCATGTAGAGTGTCGAGGTCTAATATGTCTTAAATAAAAGCCAATCCCCAAAGTGGGCACTTTGACACTAAAAAAAAAAAAAATAAAAGAATAAAATCCCAGGTCTCACTCTAACCCTAAAGTAATTAAAATTTATTTTTTTGTTTTATAAAAAATTTATTTTTTTGTTTTGTTAGGGAGCTT
>QKWP01003682.1:0-11926 GCA_003550325.1 Gigaspora rosea | reverse complement strand
TTTACTTTGTTTTTCTCTTTTTTTTTAACATACTTTTTTTTGAAATTTTACTTTTTTTTTTTTTATTTGGTGATCCGGGTAGAAATTTTCGCGACGCAGTCAAAACAATATGCAATCGTTAAAGATCTGCTAATCATTATATATCGTTTCAAATAATTATGATTATAATCAATTTATAGATATATATCGTTCCAAAATAATTATGATTATAATCGATTTATAGATATATAACAATTTTATATAAAAAAATGATATATATCGATTATAGATATATATCAATTTTTATCCAATTAATCGGTATATAACGATATTATGATATATATCGATTATTGATTTTTATCCAATTAATCAATATATAACGATATTTTAATCGATATATAACGATATTATATAATCAATATAAAACGATTAAGTGCTATATAATGATCAATATCTATGTATAAAATTTTCTGATGTAGTTGCTAGAGTTATACTGGAAAAAAGAACCTATACTACAGAAGTAAGAATAGTATCTAATAATAGGGTTCCTTAAAGTCAAATTGAATTGAATATTAGGCATATTTGAATTTGATTGAATCGAATAAGCTCTTGATTTGAATTTGATTTAGTCAAATTAAATCAAATAAAACCAAATTTATTTGTAATTTTAATTAAATATTTTCATATCAAATCAAATATTTTGTCAATTTGAATTTGATTTGATTTGAAATTTCTGTATTTAAATTTGATTTGAGATCAAATATTTGATTGAATCAAATTGAATTAAATCAAATTGTGGAACTCTATCTAATACTAAGGTAATTACTCTATTCAGACTAACTAGTTTGGAAGCTTGAAATATATTAGTATAAGGACTAGAAGGATAAGTACTAGATCAAAGCAAATTTTACAAAAGCAAAAATAGATAATATTAGTAGTTCAAGAGTATCCTCAACTACATGTATTGGTTGATACTATAATACAAGTTATTAAAGTATAGATAGCTACTTTATATAATAGATTCTATTTTATCAAGTTTTCTATTAAGAATAAGCTGAACTTTACTTTCAGATATAAGATAGAGTTTTAAAAGTATAGATAATAAATCTAGGGGGTCAGAGCTAACTGTATATATATTGCTGATCTCTAGTAATACCATATTTGCATGTAATAGCTCACTGGGCATTAATTCAAATTTTGACTTTTAAAAATTTTGCTATTTTGCTCAAAATAACACCCATGCGTGTCCCATAATAACGTGCACCCCTTTTATCTAATTAATGTTTTAAAATTTAATAAAAGATTCAAAATTCAAATGCTAAATTCAATTAATCATAACAAAAACAAAAAATTATTTTTACCAGGAACCTAGTATGAAGTAGAGATAGGAATCGATTTAGTCGACTAAAAAATTATATGTAATTGCTATATTTAGTCAATTTACTAGATTATATAGCCGATTCCTATCTATAATACAAAGTATGTAGAGTATGGTTTATATTCGAGTTTTGCATTTGTTCACAAAATCTTGATTCTAATTGGATATAAAAATCGAATGATGCCATTACTAGATCAGTGAAGTTGCAGGTTTCGATTTGTCGCATTTTTAATTGACTAGTTACATCTTGTTATAACTGAGTTTCAATATGCACATCCCAATGTTCCAAGTTTCACCTACAACTCTACTAATAATGCAAGACGTAATATTCTTTTTATTAATATTTGAACTGCTTTGCTAATTTGGTATTATCATTGCTTCCATGCGGCTTATTTTGAATACCGGTACAGAATTTTAAAAAAATCATATTTTGATTCAAAATAAGGTGCATGCGCGTTTCAAAATAGTGCGCAGATATAGATGGTAGTGAAATTAAATTTTAATTTTGTAAATTTCAACAATTGAAAATTAAATTCAACTGTTGAAACTGAAATTATTTTCAACAGTTGAAATTAATTTAATAGTTAAAATTAATTCAACAGTTGAAATTAAATTAACCGTCAAAATTAATTCAACTATTGAAATAACTTAATTATTAAAATTAATTTGGCTGTACCAAGAATGGAGTGCAATGTAGTGTATGTTATCTGAGGAGTGAAATGATATGAACAAATACTGTCTTTGATTGGTTATATTTTCACATGACATTGTAGTTCGATTTTATTTTATATTAAACTAGTTTGATATTGCTATTTGTATATGATTATCTCTTCCAAAGGATTATTTTAAGTATTTCAAGATTAAGTTATGCCCTGTTTTTTGTTTAATTTATTTCTGATATTACTGGTTTTGTCTATTGATATATCAATTGATTTAAGTATTCAAAAAGATATATATATATTTTTATAATATTTACCAATGCTATTTACAACTTCATTCTTATACAAAATGCTTCTTATACTGCGTTTCATTATAACATCTGAATAAGTTAAACTTTTAGATGCAATTAAATAATTAAAATTTAAAAAAATTCTATACAAATTTAACTTCTAATTATAAAATATTGAATAAATACAATATATTATTAAAATTTTATACAAATAGGCTAGAATATAAATAATTTATTAGTTAGTATTAATAAACTGTTAAAACATTCATTTTTTAAAACTTCTAATATAATCTACTAATATCTTAATGAGCAAGATATGGGCGGTCAAAAGTAGAAACCAAGGAATTTGGATAATCACGAGTTTTGAGATAATTGGCAAAACATATTTTGTTACACAAAAACAAAACAAACCTAAAAATAACAATTCCAGGTAATAAACCTGTTTGTTATTCAACTGATTGGCTAATTTTTATAGATCTACTGATGAAAATTGTGTGACGTTATTCATTGATCTATTTTTAGATTTTGCCGTTTTACCATTTAAAAGCTTTTAAACGACTATAACTTAAAATTTACTAATTAATAATATTTTCGTTATTAAATAAAAAAGATTCAGCTTTAAAAAATATATCCGATTAATCTAAAAGCTCATTTTTTAAAAAAAGGTCAAATTCCTTGGTTTTTACTTTTGACCGCCCATATGATTAAGAATATTATCACAATTTAATTATTGTTTTATTGCGATAGTACCAAATCAGCCTTAACTATATACAGTATCATATGTTGATTTGTAGTAAATCAAATAACATACTGAAATTTTGTTAAGCTTGTCAACAGCATTGTGCAGCTACTTTATTAAAATTTTGGTCCCAAATAAAATAGAAAGCCTTATTCCAAAACTTAATTAATGTGAGTAAATGAAAGATTTGGGCTTTGGGTTTTAATTCCAAATAAAGTACAAACAACGTAGTAATATTAAGGATTAAAAAAAAATTTGGGCTATAACTCTAGATATCTTAGCTATAACAAAAAAATAAAACTTTGAGCATTTGGATTATAACTTCCAGACTTGGCGTATATAGCCAATCAATTTTATTATTACAATAACTAAAAAAGATAATTAGAAACTATAATAGTTGTACTAAAATTTAATAACCGCATTTTGCAACAAAAACTTTTGACAAAATTGCTATTAGTATTACTTCAATTAATTGTAGTACTAGTGCATAATCTCTTTAATTAACTAATCACTTTAAAAGAAATAGGTGCAGGCAATAGAAACAGCTCATTTTTGCAAATTTTTTGAAATCTAGTTTTTATTAAATTTATATAAATTTTGATGTGGTTGACATTTTTCAATTAAAAATGAAAGTTGATTTGCATAATAAAAAATCAAGATAATGTTAAAGAAAAATTACATGATGCTGCATAGAGCCAACACATCACGATATTACCCAATAGTTACATGTTACATTTAACCAATCAAAATCATGAAATTTGATTAATCCAGGATTAGTCCGAAAATCAAAACAAATGAGTAAACTCAATTATCTCAAAATAAAATATATGTAAAAATGGGCTGTTTTATTGCCTGTGCCCCAAATGCTTAAGAACCCTTAAACTTTTAATTTTAACTATTGATTTAATTTCAACAAATGATTTAATTTTAACCATTGATTTAATTTCAATTATTGATTTATTTCAACTGTTAAATTAATTTCAACGTTGATTTAATTTCACTGTTGAATTAATTTTTGTATGTAAATTAATTTCAACAATTGAAATTTAATTCGGCATTTCAATTTTAAAAAATTTTTGGTGAAATTATTTCAACAATTTTTACTGCCGAATGTAGAAATTGCTTCTATAATTTCATCACCATCTATATGCGCAGGGACCCAAAATAATGCACAGAGGGCATTATTACATGCAGGGAGCATTATTACGTGCAAATACAGTATTAGTAAATTTGTTAGTAGTACAAAATATCAAAGAGTTTAAATAGGCAATCTTTTAGCAAATATATATATAGCTTTTAGTATAGAACCTTTAGACAAACTACTTAAATAAAGGTTGCTCAAAACCAGATCTATCACAAAATGATCCAATATGTAACCCAGATTTGCCTGAACAAAACAAAGTAAGATGACAAAAACAAAACACAAAAAATATAATAAAGAAAAACCTTAGCCTAGACCTGGGTTTTACGTTAAATAATATAAACCTCATAGAGGTTTATATTAAAATTTTTTTTATAGAAAATCCTTAACCTATGCCCGTGCACCCCTATATGCATAAGATCATCAAGATAAGTTTTTTTTGATTTTGTTTGATTTTTTCATTCTTTTTTTTTCTTTCGTTTGTTTTTTTTTGTTTATTTTGGTTTAACTTTTTTTTTTCTTTTTTAGCTACCGTCATTGGTGTTATCGCGGGTTTCGTCGCAGGTATCGTCGTTGGTGTCATAGCAGGTGTTGTTGTTGGTATCGTCTCAATTGTCGTCGTTGGTGTCATAGCAGGTGTTGTTGTTGGTATCGTCTCAATTGTCGTCGTTGGTGTCGTCGCTAATGGGAGGAGTGGTCTTGCGTGACTCTTGTGGAATGGTCGTCTGTGGCTCTTCGGCGTTCTTTTGGAGTAGTATGTTTCTCCGACTTGTGAATAGTGTTCTCGTACGTTTTTCGGGTGAGTGGTCTTGTATGTTTCTCCGGTAGATGGTCTTGCACGTTTTTCCGTTCACGTGGCTTCGTGTGTTTTCTGGTATGATTTGTTTTTTTTTTGATATTCGAAATTAATAATTCTTTTTACTTTTTTAGATGTTCTTCTTACATATAGGCCTTGTTTCGTTTCGTTGGGTTCGTGGAAGGCATTCTTTTGTTAGGTGGTCTTGTAAGTTTTTCTGTTAGCTGGCCTCATATTTCTCTGTTAGATGAGTTGTCTTGTTGTTTTCTTTGTTTTTTTTTATACTAGTATATTAACTTGTTTTTACTTTATATTGTGCTGCCATCATTTATGTTCGCATTGTCTTCGATTTCAATGGTGTGGTCATTTTTTTGGTGCTGTGTATCGTCATTTCTTGGTGTTTTGCCACTGCTTCGGATGTGCCATATATCGTCGTTTCTTGGTTTGTAGTTGCTGTGTACATCATTTCTTGGTGCTGTGCGTTGCTTTGGGTGCTGTGTATCATCATTTCTTGGTGTTGTGCATTGTTTTGGGTGTGCCGTATATAGTCGTTTCTTTTGTATTCGATTCTGTCCTTTTTTTTATAACAGTATAATAAAAAAAAATTATGTAATTTCGTGTAAAAAGCTTGAAAAATTTTGGTGTTGTGCGTTGTTTTGGATGCGCCATATATTGGTGTTGTGCGTTGCTTTGGGTGCGCTCGTTTTTTGTGTTCGATTCTGTCCCTAAAAAACATAAAAAAAAAAAAAAGTAATTTTTCATGTAAAAGACTTGGAAATTTTGGTATCCCGCAATCGAATTTAAACCCTATAAAAAAATAAAATTTTTTTTAAAAATTTTTTTGTACTTTTGTTATAAAAATATGGTGTCCGGAGACTTTCTTTTTTTTTGATGAACTATCGGTCACGTGACTGAATTTGATTGGCCGATTATAGGGTCGGCATGGCGAGGGTCACTGCCAAATTTATATTTGTCATGTAATTAAATTTGATTGGTTAGATATGGGGTCTAGGATTAAATTAATTGTCTTAATGTAGATCTCTTTGGGGTTTAGGTTATTAGTGTAAACCCCGGGTCTATAATAAGACTACTCTATAATAAATAGCTATCTTAAATAGTTTTGGTTCACTAAGTAAAGGTGTGAAAAATATAATCTTGTTATATATAAATTACTTTCTCTATTCTTAACAAACCCTAACTCCAATATTAATTGACTTTAATTAAATATTAAAAAAATCAGATAATTTTATAATAGACCTAATTTGGCTTTAAGTATCACTTTAAATATGCAACTAAATGTTGCATGTATAGCTAGTTGTACTTTAATTTATATAAGGCTTCTAGAATTAACTAATAAAATTCTAATTCCAAAAACAGATACAGTCAACTCTCTTTATTCTATCAAAAATATTCTTTAAGAATTTTTATATGTAATAAATTTTTTAGATTTGGTTCTCAAAAAGTTATTATTGCTAATTCAAACTCTATAAAAGAATTTATAAATGTTCTAAAAAATTATGTTTGGTTTAGATTAGAAAAAGGTAACTGTGCTTTAAAAAAATACATATAATTTGGTTCTTCTTAAAAAACAAAAAATATAATACTTCTTATATTTTATATATAATCTGTTTCTAACTAATCTTAATTACAATAAGCATTAGTAAGGCTTGACACTTCTTTAAAGTTTTTGACCAATAAGGAATGTTCTACTATTGTTACTGCTAATTAAAAAAACTACAGTATTATAGATTTAAAAAAACTTTTTTAGAAAACAATTGGATTAATATATGTACCTAAGTTAATATCAATTGCAAAATATTGGTTTAATTTTGTTGTAAAATACTAAAAAAATAATAGATAAATTAGAAGCTTTACATTTAACAACAAATGAATTGATAATATATTACAAAAGAGAAATCTAAACAGTGCCCCTGTGCATTTTGTGCCCCCTAATGTACTAATAATTAATTTCGCCTGAAGCTAGGGTTAGGGTTAGGTTTTGGGTTAGGATTAGGATCAAAATTACTACAGAATTGCAAGAGGATCATTTTTTGTTAGAAGTACAACAGGGGTTACCTAGTAAAATTTCGAGATATAACAATAGGGGCACAAAGTGCATGGGGCACTATCTAGTCATGTTCTTTACAAAAATCAAAATATTTTATTAAAAAGATATTTGCCAAAAAGAATTTACTTCTAGAAAGCAATGATTGCAAAAAGCTTTTTAAATAAAATAATGATCTTGTTGTATTAGCTTGCAAACTTTTTAGAAATTTCAAAAATAATTTTGAACTAATATTAAAATTAAATAATAGTGAAATTATAACTATTGGTTTTACAATTCTATTAATTAAAAAAATCAAAAAATAATTATTTGTTTACTAAATTTTATATTAATACTATTTACAAAATATCTAAAGAACAATTTGAACTTTAGAGTATTTTAGTCAATATTAATAAAACTGGATTTTTAATAGCTTATTTTTTACTTAATACTAGTAAAGCAAAACCTAAACAATATCTCAAAATTTTAATACTTATTTTTGAAGCTATTAAAAAAAAGATATTAATTCTGAATTGTATTTATTAATAAAGTCTTTTAGAAATTAATGCAGTTGATACAGTATAGGGTCAATCTGTTGTACAATTATCTACATAGCATATGAAGTTTATATGAATTATACAATAAAACTAAAACTAAGTAAAAAAGAAAAATTATAAAAAAAAGCTTATTACATGTACAATCAATATTATAATTTTATTGATCATAAGTTTGTTCCAACATTTAGCAATTGTAATTAAACAATTTATATTATATGTCCAGATTCAAAAAGAGAATCTGTTCTATAAATGGTTCGAAAGCATTTTAATTAGTTAATTTCTTATATTGGTAAAAATGGTATAGTGCTTAATGCATTTAAAATTAGACAAAATACAGTTAAAGAAGTTTATAATTTCTATATTAACAGTAATTTAAACCTATTAAGAGTTTATTTGTAATCAAATTTGTATACTTAAAGCTATTGGCTTTTGTGGGCAAGATTAGAAACAAAAAATACCATTTAATAAAATGACTATAAAATAGAAGCTTATTAGAGTATAATTAAACTGTTATATCTTTATAAATACAACTGTTTATAACTTGATTTACATTTTTGAACTTTAATTAAAAAAGCAGTTTTATAACAAATAAGTTGTCTCTATCAATTAGAAAGTTATATTCAAATACCAGAGTAATATAAAGATTTAAAAAAAAATAGAAATATACAAAGGCAATAGATAAGAAGTATATAAAATTAAAAACCAATAATAAGCTTATTTTCACTACAAACAGATATTGCACAACCAGGAACCTACTATATAGTTGTTTTTAAATAGTTATAAAGCTATTTTACTATTTGCAAAACTGTTTGTTGCTTTGTAAATATCTTGTTAAAAAAGTAATTAATATGGCTAATAGAGTATAAAAATGCTTAATTTATAGCAACTTGAAATGTCAAAAAAAATTTTCTTTTCTTTTGTTTTAAAAAATGGTCTGCTTTACAATAGAAAATACTATAGTAATAGATATTGATATTATTGTATCTATTATAAAATTTAATAAATATAAAAATTATAATATTCTGAGAATAAGCTTAAAGCAGAAATTTAGTATTATGAAATTGTTAGTATAATGTGTATAAGTATCTTCAGACTTAGCTAAATACTAATAATCTAAACAATATTCATAGTATTTTATAGTCATTAGAGCAGCTTTCAAATATATAGTAACAAAAAAATATTGTTCTACTTGAGTATTATCTGTAACAAAGCCTCTTTATTGCTTTTGTATTTATTTAATAATAAAGCAAGCATATATTTAGATACAAAAAATAAACAAATATTATTAAATTGTATTTTGCACTTTAGATAAGAATTTTTTAGATTATATTATTAATAAAAATATAATTGTATATTTAAGAATATTAAAAAAATAGTATAAATTATACAATTATTAATAAATATATATACTGTAGTTGGTCAAAAAAGTATAGTATATGTAGTAATACAATTTAATAAAGCATTTTATTTAATTAGTTAATAAATTACTTTATTCAATTAATCAATTAATCAATTTTATTTGCTGTAAAGTGCTACATACAAGAACTAATTCTTTTATATTCTATCAAATTTTAAACTATATAGTAGACTCTGGGTCTAGTATATGCTATAAGGTATATCATGAAATAAAAATTTTAAAATGCATATACACTTTGTATTTACAATATATATTCTAACTATTTAAAAAAACTGTATTTGATTAATATAGATTTTGTAGTTCATGTCTGGGACTAATTTATAGTGAATCTGGGAAATCTTGTATATAGCACTTTATAGTAACTAATTAATTAGTTGGCCAATTTATTAATTAATTAATTAATTGACCAATCAACTAGTTGATTAATCAATTAGTTTACCAATTAGAGGGGTCAGTTAAAGCGGAGTGAAATTTAGTTAGGGTTAGGATTACCTTTTTGATGCAGTTAGAAGGTTTTTTATATATAGATATCAAGAATTAATTTATGCAGTATGTAGATCATATATTGAGTTAACTCTGCTTTAACTGACCACAATTAGAGGCCTCCATAAATAATGTTATACAAGAGGGGTTAGGCAAAATATAACATTTTTCCAATAAGTAGGGGTCAAAAAAATATAATGTAATTTTTTTAGAAAAAATTGTTAAAAATCTGATCAGTAGCCCAAATTTAATAATTTTGATATCATTTGATTTGTCTTGGTGAGAGGAGTCAAATAGTATTAATTTTATTTTTTTTGGATTACTGGATTAGGTATTATTGGCAAAATACTGTTACAAGCGACTATAGCCTTCTATATAGTACTTGCAACACAGCACACAGCGACAGGGATCTTGTAAGGGTCAGAGAAGATATGAAGCGGTGTGGAAGTGGAATATTACTTCACTAGAGCGGTTCAGTTTATATTTATTAATTAACAAGAGTATTATTTATTTAGCAAAGATATATTTTATTAATTTAGATAATAATATTCAAGAGATACAATTATTTAAGTATTGGATGGAGGAGAAAGGGAAGTCTGAGTCTAAGCTAAAAGCTTGTGGGTAGAAGGTCAGAAAGCTAGGGTTTATATATCTTTTTAGGAATACATTCGTGTAAAAGTATAAAAGTATAAAAGTATAGTAATAAAGTATAAAAGTATAGTAATAAAGTATAAAAGTATAAAAGTATAAAAGTATAAAGGTATAAAGGTATAAAGGTATAAAGGTATAAAGGTATAAAGGTATAAAGGTATAAAGGTATAAAGGTATAAAGGTATAAAGGTATAAAGGTATAAAGGTATAAAGGTATAAAGGTATAAAGGTATAAAGGTATAAAGGTATAAAGGTATAAAGGTATAAAGGATCCTTCTATATTATTCTGTGTCTCAACTATGTTATGCTAAACTATTCTTAGAATGTTCTAGATAATGAAAAACCTATTCTATAACATTTCCGTCCCCTTTAAGAATGAACTCCGTGAGTTATCATTTTTACTAATCTATCAAACTCATCAGGTGATAATTCATTTAGACTGCTAATAGATATATATTGTGTTCGGTATAACTTTACAAGGTCTTGGTATTTAAAAACTTGGTAGGTTCGTTTAGCGCCTTTCCATATTTTATTTGTTCGGGTTGATCCTAGAGAAGATTTAATCTGTTCTCTGATTTCTTTAGAGATCGTAGGATCATCTTGAAATTCTTCTTGAAGTTTTCCTAGATAATAACATGCTTCAAGAGTCCGAACTTGTTTTTCTTTTTGGTTTCCTCGAGTTTCTCGGTTTAAGCGCTTGATTATTTCATTAACTTGATCTTTCCAAGTATACGTTAGGAGAGGGTCTGTACGAAGGGGAGTGTTATGTTTTTCTTCTGTTAGGTCATTAATAATTTTAGCAAGTTTAGCTTTGGTTTTAGAAGTGGGACTTTCTGAGTCTTCGAATTCTAGTTCTTCAATATTTTCAGGTTCATTTACTTGAAGTGGTAGATTTAATTCTTCATTTAGGAGTATTCCGGTGTTAGTTTTAACATGGTCATTTGAGGAATCATCTTGTAAGAGGTCTGTATCTTCTATAGGAAATTGTAGGGAAAGTAGAATAGTTTTTCCATCTGTGACTAGAACTTGATTTCTTGTAATAAGAAGACTATTATTAAAAGGCCAAAGGGTCCTGATTCCAATCTTTAATTAATGCAGTCAGACTAATTAGAGTTTGAGGTTGAAGGTTAATAGTTTCCATTTTGAGGATTAAAGTTTTGTTATTTGAGAGAAAAAGGAAAAGGAGAATGTTTTTAGAAGTCTCAATGGTGGAATAAAGGTGACTAATCTGATAAAAAAAATATTGTTGTACATGCTAATTTAAATGAATAGGGCTGTGTGATCGTTTCGCGGCGTTAATCATGTGACTCAAAAATTCGTAACGATGATCACATGACCGAAAATTTTCTTGCATATCAAAAATGCCGTCAAGTCGATTTGCGCTTTCTAGTGACGCTTTCGTACTAAGATAAGCTTAGTATAAAAGATGCAGAATCTTCTGATTGATATACAGCCAAAATTTCAGCTCAAACGGAGCGATATTGATTGACATTACATAGTAGCAAACGTTCTACGAATTCAAAATTCGATTTTCTATATATCCTAAAGTTTCTATTTTTAAACAAAAAGGGTTCTAATTTTGGGCAAAAGTGGGGTAAACTTAGATTCTAAAAAAAAATGTTCGCCATACACAATAAATTAAGGGGGTAACACTGTGTTTCCATCCGTTTTAAGAATTTCTCCCTAGAAATTCTAAATGACAATCATAGGTTGCCAATCTTGTTTCTCGTAGTACTTAACAAGACGATCACTATTGTAATACTGCTTTAATGTTTTTCCATCCATTGTACAC
>QKWP01003679.1:0-15886 GCA_003550325.1 Gigaspora rosea | reverse complement strand
TATAGTATATATATGCGTATATACGTAATCTACCTTTAGGGTTTACCGGGCCTAACCGGGCCTAATCGAGTATATTACAGAGGCCC
Organism: Gigaspora rosea; assembly: GCA_003550325.1. Lineage (NCBI taxonomy): Eukaryota > Fungi > Glomeromycota > Glomeromycetes > Diversisporales > Gigasporaceae > Gigaspora > Gigaspora rosea. Next base: position 15,800 of record QKWP01003679.1, on the reverse strand, counting down.
GGGACTAGCCCGATATTGTTTAGGCCCGACCCGAGCCCAGCCCGCTTTATAAAAATGTGAGCCCGAAACTAGGCCCGAGCCCGGCCCGGCCTGCTAATTTCTGGGTTTAGCCCGGCCCACTCTGCACCCTATTTGCAATATATTTTGAAATATTCGAAATAATAACCATAATATTACTGTAATATAGCATAATATATTGTGTAATCTATCATATTGATCGTAAGAGGTTTGTAATATTATAGGCCGTAATATCTTATGTAAAATTACATATATATAATTTGCTGATATAGTATAAGTGCATGCAGTGGTAAATTGGGTTCTTTCTAGCTTCATAATACCATCAACTATATTTGGCACTGGAATTATTTGCAAAACATGCCCAGAGACCTCACCACCATAGCAGGAAGTACAGTCGTTTGCACATTTCTAAATTCAGAACATTAAATCATAGGTTCTCAAGTCGCAGGAAACCAGCTGGTTGCGGCAGCATGCAGGCTTGAGATACTTACCCAATGAGGTAGAAGCAGTAGCATGGCTTGAAATATGATCTTCTGAGAAGTACACTAGTAAGAGATTTTTTGGATAACCAGATTTTGGTACACCAACTTGGAAGCATAAGCATCTATCTAGCATATACCAAATTGGAAGTGATGGTATTAGAAAATATGAACAAAGTGGCGAACATGTGGACATTAGTTGTTGGTTGAAAAGAGGTGTACAAATTCAGATCAACTATATAAATGGGAATATAGAAGGCTCTGGTGTGTTTTAGCCATAAATAAAAGGTTTATAGCCTGAAGTCCTAGTCTCAATACTTATATAATATGTAAGTACTTATGGAACTATCATATGTCAATCTACTTAAGTATTAATAAAGTTTGGGGCAGGAGAGGACCCCGAACAATACATATAGAGATTACATTAGCTTTAATATAAACTTTTTAAAATTTTTATTCACTTTTTATCAGAGCTAATTAACCATATTTTACATCGGTCAATTAAAACATGGCTTATGCCATTTTTTGCAAAAATAAGTTAACAATACTATCAAATAAAGCGTGCATTTGACTATATAATTTAGCATTTAAAGCATCGATTTGCATAATAAAATTTTTGTCGATGCCTATTTTTCTAAATGCCGTATGTAATTAGAAGCAATCTAAAAATAGATTTTAGAAATTAGCTTGTTGATCCTTGCTGCATAGTCATAGAAAAGAGCTTGTATGATTGGCTAATTCATATAGATCAAACAGGTTCTACTAATAATAGATCATCATTGTTGTTGTTACACTAAATTTAAAACGTGATTTTCTCAAAATGGAAAAAAAGCCATAAGCCGTGTTTTAATTGACTGCGCCCTATATAAGCTTTAATATTTAATAAATTTTAACCAAATATCAAATATAACGATACCTTTTTTTAAAATTTTTCTTAAAAAAAAATTTTTTTTCAAAAAGATTTTTTTAAAAAATTTTTTCTTTATCCAAATTTTAAATATAGGCTATTTAATTGATAGTCCGCCAGTTAATCAGAGATCGATCATAGTGTAACGTGACGCAAATCTCATATGAAAATCACTATAGTGTGAATGTGGCGTGCATACATATAAAAGTTTTTTTCTTACTAAGTTAACGACACATGTCCACTAATTGAAAGTTGTAAAGCTCATCGAGGCGCATCTAACGGTGGTTAGATCATCCAAATCGGCCCAGTGGATGGCGAGATATCGTTGAAAAACGATTGGACGACTATATAAAATCTCTATATAAACAATGTTTGTTTACATAGAGATTTTATATAGTCGTCCAATCGTTTTTCACCGATATCTCGCCATCCACTGGGCCGATTTGGATGATCTAACCACCGTTAGATGCACCTCGACGAGCTCTACAACTTTCAATTAGTGGACATGTGTCGTTAACTTAGTAAGAAAAAAACTTTTATATGTATGCACGCCACATTCACAATAGTGATTTTCATATGAGATTTGTATCACGTTACACTATGATCGATCTCTGATTAACTGGCGGACTATCAATTAAAATATATTAATTTTATCCACTTTTAATAATATAACATTAAAAGTTTTTATCCACTTTTAAATATAACCTTTTGACCAATATCCACTTTTCAAATATAACATTTTTGTAAAAAAGTAACCTTTTTAGCCAAAATTTCAATGTAACCTCTATATATATTGTTTGGGGTCCTGGCAGGAGCTACACCCTAATATTAAAAAAAAAAATAACAAATATTAATGCAACAATTATACTTGGTTAGGGCCGTAGCATTAACCTCCTAATTATTTTTTACCCTCTCTCCCTCTTTTTTAATATATATATAGTTAGGTTTTTATATATAATTTCAACTTTTTTTACTCTCTTCCCCCTAAAAAATCATCTAATTTTTGTCACTCTCCTTACTATTGTAGATAGCCAGATACTGGTTTATTAATAATTTAGATAATAAATTGTATTATGTAGTATAGTATATAATATTGTACACAACTTTTTCTAAGGGCCATGATATATATTACGTAATATCATTTTATTATAGAGCTACCCCCTCCCCCACATAAGACCAATTAGCCAATCAAATTGTATAATTAGGCTTATGTAAAAATTTTTTTGACCTTCTCCCCCTCTAGGATATTACGTAATATTTGTCACTGCCTTAATAATCACTTGGACCAAATTTCCGACGGAAGAAAACAAAAAGTTTTTTGTTGGAGCATAGGTAGAAGTACACAGGACCTATGGTTTTTACAAAGAGCAACTATCACTATCATTTAGGAACTCCTTTGATATATTCGGTATGCAAGCCAAAAGCATTTTGGTACAAGATAACTAGCAAAAGGTGGCGCCCTTGTACGAAAAATTTTGGAAGAGTCATTATTTCCACTTTGTCGATGAAATAACCTGTAACTATATAACGGGGAACAGCAAAAAAATAAGTTTTCCAACAATACTTTCTTTTAAATTTTTTACAAGTGATTCCTTTGTATTATCTTTCTCGTTTTCCTGCTATTTTTCCAAATTTTTAATAAAAAGTGGGGATTTGGTTTAGGGAGCTGTCGTAAATCAGGTGATTTCCATCTCTTAAGGGGCTACCCCCACCCACCCACACCTGACACCTTATTAACCAATCAAATTGCGCAAAAAATTTATATATTAATTAATAAAAAACTTTGATATTATTTAACTTTTGATCTACTGGACCAATTTGGATAGTTTCTAACAAGTCTAAGGGAAGTGCAGTAAATTACGTGATTAGTGTTTACATAGGTCCTGACTCTCCCTAGTGATAGGACTATTGACCAATCAAATTTTATAATATTTAAAAAAATTCAAAAACGTCTTTGACCTAAAAAATAAGTTACCCCATAATCAACAAAAGTCGCTACATAGTAAAGTCTAAATTTTACTAAGCAAATCGAAAAAAATCGATTAATTAACCTTATTTAGCAGATTAAAATACACTTACTACAAAATTTTTATAAGCATTGGAGAATTTTTTATTAATTGACTTTTGATTTTTACATTCGATGGAAATATTAAAATTTTTTAAAAAAATATATTCGCCCCACAATTGACAAATGTTGCTACATAGTAAATTCTAAATTTACTAAGCAAATCGAAAAAAATTTATTAAGTAACCTTATTCAGCAGATCAAAATACACTTACCACTAAATTTTCATAAGTATTAGAGAATTTTTTATTAATTGGCTTTTAATTTTTACGTTAGACAGAAATATTAAAGTTTTTTAAAAAAATATATTCGCCCCACAATTGACAAACGTTGCTACATAGTAAAGTCTAAATTTTACTAAGCAAATCGCAAAAATCGATTAAGTAACCTTATTCAGCAGATCAAAATACACTTACTACAAAATTTTCATAAGTATTGGAGCACTTTTTATTAATTGACTTTTGATTTTTACGTTCGACGGAAAAATAAAATTTTTTAAAAAAATATATTTGACGAACACTTCAATATCATTGGCTATTTAGACTATATATATATATAGGACGTGATAGATGGCGGACCCTCCAGAAAATTATGTGATTTACTGCACTTCCCTAAAACTATTAAATTCAATTACTAGATCATAAAATTGATCTAGATTTATATAAAATTATATAGTATATTAAAATATTATAATATTTATAGTAATACAAATCTATATTGATCTTACGATCTAGTAATTGGAATTTAATAATTTTAGGCTTGTTAGAATCTTCTCTTTGAGAGAATCATTTTGGTAGTTAAATCATCCAAATTGGTCCAGTAGATCAAAAGTTATTTAATATTAAATTTATATATAAATTTATAATTTTAATTAAAAAATTTTTTATAATTTTGGCCGGAATTTGATAATTCCGGCCAGAATTACACCTGATACATTGGCTACCCCACTCACCTACCAAAAAATCACCTGATTTCTGTCAGCTCCCTTACCCCTTCCAAAAGATCAGCATTGTTTACCTTTCCAAATCCGAATAGATCCAGTAGAATGCAACCACGTGATGTGTTTGTTTACGAATACGGTTTCGGTGCTACTCCATATGATGTAGCTCAGTCAATGGTTTAGGGATATCAGAGGTTGGTCATATAGTCAGAAGAAGATATTAGTTAAGGTATAGCTTTACAGTAGAGATATACAATAGTTGCATTTGTTATATAATTTTTATTCAACCTACTACAGGCTATAATAGTGTTTTTTTTTCTTTTTTCTATTGGTTTTTGTTTTCTTTTTGTTAGACTAGCCTTCGTGCTTTACCATATAGTTTTTTTCTTTTTGTTTTCCTCTTTATTTTTTCTTTTTTGCTCGTTTTTCTTTTTGTATTTTTCATTTTCTTGGCTTTTGATATTTTTTATGTTTATCATCTCTCCTTATTTTGTTCTTAGTAAATTCCTTGTTAGTTAAAGAAATACGAAGAAGAGAAGAAGCCATTATAGTGTGGCACTTAGGCTAGTTTAACATAGCCTCTAGTTTTTAGATTTATTTTTAAATTAGTGCGACAGGTTGTACTTGGGCATCTTTAAGGCAGCCGGGTAATGTCAGATTTGCAAATTAGGAGTAAACAAGTATATTAAAGTAGTGATATACTTAGTATCTTAATAAAATATAGTGAAACTGTATAAATAAAATATATATATATATATATATAATATTGTCCAATAAAATAGAGCAAAAATCGTCAAAAAAATAAAAATAAAGATCTATTTTTATAGCATAGTAGATATTCAATTTGATTGGCTTAAAGATTACTAGATTATACAATATAAAAAATTTTAAAATAACTCTTACTATAAAAAACTATATCATCAATTAGCAACTAATAGTTTTATATTAAAAAATTTTTAAAACATATAATATTTTTTAACTTTTTGTATATGGGGTCTTTGCCTTGAAAATGACCTTATAGGACTATGTAAATCTTATAGATAAAATAAAGTTTCTAGCTACCCAATAATCCAATTCAAATAAATCTTTTTTTATTTTGTAAAACTCACTAAGCTCTACAAAATAAAAAAAAGTTTATTTGAATTGGATTACTGGATAGCTAGAAATTTTAATGTTTATTCATAAGATCTACATAGTCCTATAAGATCATTTTCAAAGCAAAGACCCTATATTTTTTACAGTACCGGACAGCAAAACGCATCCACTTTTTATTAATAAAAACTTTAAATCGTTATAACTTTTTCAAAACAAGTTGAATCAAAAAACCCTTCGACAAATTGATAGATTTTTTGCTAAACTATATTTCTGTCGAAGAATTTTTTCTTATTTTTAATTTTAAGGAAGTTATAAAGCATTAAAGTTTATATGAGTTCAAAAAATTGGCGTTTAATATAGAAAAAAAGAAAACATATATAGGTTTTTAGCCAATCAAAATCGATTGCACAAAAATTAGCCAATCAGAATTGATTATGTAAGCACCCAAAATTGGCGCCTATATGTATAAATTGGATGTCTTATGCTGTCCTATACTGTATAAAAAAAATTAGTATAGATTAGTATTCCTAAAAACTTTATTTAAAGAGCAAATTCAGCAAGTAATATAGTAATACAATATGTAATAAATGAGTTAATTTAAATATTAATTATTATACTATATAAATTTTTTTTTTGCTTTTAAACTGCAACTAGTGATATGATAGCACTCTATAAACTGATAGTATTTGGATTCAAGTATTCTTGGAAGTTATAGTATAAACTAATCAATTTTATTTTAATAGGGTGGGGTGCACAGAAAAATTATTAGGCATGCCCCTAGAGGCATGCCCCAGGCTCGAGGCATGCCCCTCCATGCCTGGGCATGCCCCTTCCTATAGTTTTTTGTTACACGATATACAATATTATAATATTATACTATTTTTTTTTTTTTAAGGATTAGTTCACTATATAAAATATTTTATATGCAATATGTACTAGGCCAATTAAGTTTGGATACGACATAGCAAATTTACTATAAAGTCCAGTATATCCAATGTAAATAAATATAAGTTATTTGATCTGAACTTTTTAATTCATTATAGCCAGGGTTCAGTATATTAAGGTTCGTTACAGTGAGAGGCGACTGTATATACTACATGGGAGTATGATAAAATTTTAGACATGCCTTAGGGGCATGCCTTTTAGTTTAAAGGCATGCCTCTGGGCATGCCTGGGGGCATGCCCAAGAGGAGGCATGCCTATGAACCTTGTGCCCCCACCCTATATTTCAAGCTTTAAATTAATTTTTTTAGAGCAAAAAAAAAAAAAACTTAAATTACTATTTACAACAGTAAGTATATTTCATATATCAATAAATTAAAAAAGTTAATTTTACAAACTTTACTAAATATATAATATACTTTGACTTATGAATTAAATAACTTCAAAGAAAAAAAAACTGCTAAATTGCATAAAGTTATAGTTTTTATCTTTTGAAAGAATTATATAGGACTAGTCCAGTTTATTACTTTTTTTATTTAAGATATAACAATTATATTTACTAAATAGTTTATATATTTTTATATAATTAAACTTATTACTATTAGTTTTTACTATTATAAAATCATTTTTAATTCTTTTAATATTATTTAGTTCATTAAATAGAATTAACTATTATATATAAAAACTTCAAATTAAAATAATTTTATGCAATTATCAGTATTCTTATTTATATTTACTAGCTCTTTAACTCTTGCGCTACTTAGGGGCATGCCATTTATTACATAATATTTTTTTACTTAGCAGCTACCTCTACTCATGTATGGTGTAATCATTTTATCTAATTCTAATTGATTAATATAATATATAGATGTAATCACTACCTCTAACCATGTATCCATGGTAAAAATTACATAATAAATGGCATGCCCCTTAGGGAAAAAATATATTTATATAGGATTATATTTATACTATAATATTTTTTATTTTTTTTTAATTTTTTTTAATTTATTTTTAATTTTTGGTTTAATTTTTTTTTAATTTTTTTTTAATTTTTTTTTTAATTTTTTTTTTAATTTTTTTTTAATTAATTTTTTTTTAAATTTTTTTTTAATTTTTTCTTTTAATTTTATTTTTTAATTTTTTTTTTTAAAATTCACTAACTAATAAAATTTAGTATATATTGCATTGTCTGTTTATTTTGCAATCCAAACTTGTTATTTATTATTGGTTTATTTATAAACTATAAATAACTTTGTCTCAGTATATTTATTATTATTATTATACAGTAAAGATTTAAACTTTTACTACACTGCATGCATATTTGTATAATATTTTCATTATATAGAATGTTTCCAGTATTGGCATACTTTAATAATTATGAAACACAATCATTAAAGTGAACAGAATTAAACTTAATACTCATCCTAGTAATTTATTGAACAATTAAATAATTAGGGCGCTGACATTTATTACCTAATATCCATTTACTATAGGGGCTTACCCCCTCATCCCCAGGTAAGATCTATAAATAGAATTTTAGCCAATCAAATTTAACTAAGGTAAGATTTTTCTTGACCCCTACCCCTAAAATATTACTTAATAAATATCAGCACGCTTATGGTTAATCATACATTCCCTTAAAACATAATTATTAAGTAGATAGAATTAAGCTTTATACTCATGCTAGTAATTTATTAGCTGATTAAATAATTATGGTTAACTGTATATATATACAATCTCTTGAATACAATCATTAAAGTGGAAAGAATTCAATAATTAAATAGATTATAGTTAATCATACATCATTTGAAACACAATTATCAAAATGAACAAAATTAAACTTTATATGATTTATTGAATATTTATTAGATAATTCTCTTGAAACACAATCATTAAAGTGAACTGAATTAAACATAATACTTATCCTGGTAATTTTATTGAACAATTAAATGATTATGATTAATTGTACATTGTTTTGAAATACAATCATTAAAGTGAACAGAATTAAACTTCATATTCATTCTGGTAATTTATTGAATGATTAAATAATTATAGTTAATCATACATTCTCCTGAAATACAATCATTAAAGTAAACAGAATTAAACTTCATACTCACTTTAGTAATTTATTGAACAAATAAATAATTATGGACGATTACATATATTCTCTTGAAAACTATCGTTAAAGTGAAAAGAATTAAACTTCATACTCACCCTAGTAGTTTATTATAATTCATTTATTGATTACCAAAATGATAATGTAATCATCCAAATAATTAAATACCATGATAATTTACAATTTTAAAATAGGAATCAAACAAAAATTTTCCTACAATTTGATCATATTTTGGGATAAGTTAGTTTGTTTTGAAATTATCATGATTTACTATAAAAATTCTGTTACAGATCTTTTTTTTTTATCAGTTGATATAAGTTAACAGATTGAAAAGATAACTAATCAGGGATATGCCAGAAATGAACTGGCAACTTATTAGCGGAACCTATTCATCATATTAATCATGACATGAATAATTACCCTAATGCTATATATAAAAAACTTGTCACAATGATCATTAACAGAATTCACCATAGAATTTTTACTTGTTATGTTAATCATTAACATCTTGTTTTAAAATACAAATATACTTAGTTTTTATATGATATTAGATATGTACACATATGCATGAATATTATGTAAGTGCATTGCAAAGCAAAATACTATCCTGTTACTAATATAATAATTGGCACTATTGTTATAAAAAAGGATTATTTGGCACCATTATTTCCATTTTGCCTTATTATAAGGATTGCTCATCGAAATATTAGTTCTGACATTTTGATTACAGGTTATAATTAAAAAGCATTAAAGCACAATAACTTGATAAATTACTATATTAGTTTTAGCACATTTTGAATATACTATGATTTAATTGTTTGGTAGATCAACATAAAACTATGAACTACAAAAATTGCTGAAAAAATTAATGATTATTAGATTATTTGGGTAGCAAAAATTCTGACTCTTTGGTCAAATGTAATGTTTTTTTTGATATTTGCCAATATATTCACTATTTGTTTTTATTAATCTTAAATTTTTATCTTTTGCGTAGAATTGCTCTTGTTCTTGCAATATTTCTTGCAAAAATGCTATAATTAGTCTCACTATTATAATTTAGTTGAGTCTTATTTATATTAAAAACTGGTTTATATATATGTATATGCGTATATTTATAACATTTTTTATTATAATAAAGTACTTATAATATGCATTATATAAAGATACTTGAAAAAAAATTTTTATAAAAAAAAAATCTGGATCACCAGATCATCTGGTTTATTTTTATATTTAAAAAAAAACAGATCGCATTCTGTGTTTAAAAACAAAGCAAATTGCGTTCTGTGAATTTAAAAAAGCAAACGGTTATACATGTTTGTACAGTATTATCTGTTATAATATCTAATATCAGATATAATCAATGTATTACGCATTCCGTGAATTTTTCATTATTTAAACTGATCCGGAAAAAAGCAACCAGTTACACATGTTTGTTTTATATTATTTTTTTTTTTTTTTATTCTTTGACGAGTCCGCTAGATACTTGCGTGTGAACAGGAGAATACTATGCTAAAATAAATTTACAAGATATTCGGTTCTTTCTCATGTAAGCCTAACACTACTCGGTTTCCTATAAAGGACCTAAGTGTACTCTGTCGCACTGTTTCCCTAACGAAACAGGTTTCGGTGGTGACCCATCAGTAGCCAAACCAAAAGGGCTTTTTACTCCTCTCGATGAAGCCTAACATCCCTTCTTCCACCAAACTTCCTATCATTTTAAGTCTTTCTGAAACCTTTTCTTTCCACTTCTCTTTACGTTCCTTCTGGCCTTCCGAAGTTTTGCTTTCTTCATACTTCTTTTTTCCTCCCTTCCGTCTTGTTTTATATTATTACTTCATCCTGTTATATTTATTATAATATGTAAATTCATCAGTTTTTAAATTGAAGTAACTATATTTTATTTTGATTACAATTTGCTTGAAGAAGTGATAGCAAGACCTGAACATCTATGATAGATCGTATTTTTTTAGCAAAATGGACCAAATTTGGTTAATTGCTAAGATCAGCAATATTTTTATATTTAGAATTGGGGCAAAACAAATATATAAACAACATAGTACAAAATCTGAAACAGGACTATATAGGGGGTATCCATAAATAACATTATGTACCTCTCATAGTAGCGCTACTGTAGCGCTTGACCCCTTACTACTAAGGTGGATATGGGTATTATGGCGCAGCTAAATATATCTATAACAAAAGTTTTTAAATTGCCTTAAACATTTATAAAACTTATTGAGATAAGTATATTTTGACTTGAAATACGGTTTTTTTATCATTAAAGAAAATCTTTACTAAAAAAAAAAACTTTGTCTAGATACATAAAATTTCTTCTGGAAATTAAGATCTTCAAGGCAGCGACCAAAAATGGCGCACACTAGATAATCAGGTAGTACTGATTTTTTTTTACTTTTTTTTTTTCAAGCCGCTTTTCTTCTCTAATACGCTATTGTTCTAATTTCATACGTTCCCTTTCTTCTTTTTTTTGTTTGCGAATTTCTTGTTTTTGTGCCTTTTCTGTCTCCCGTGCTATTCGCTTTTGGGACGGCCACCTCTTTTTTTCTTTTTTTAGTTGACAACTCTTTCCGCCTCTTCTTCTGCTTCCCTCAACAAACGCAACGAATCTTCATTCATAAGAAGCCGGGAAAAAGGCATGGTCTTACGTTTCTTCTTGGGTGGCTGAGTTTCAGGCTGATCTTTGTCTGCCTCTGGATCTTCCATTTCCGTTTGCTTCGAATGCTAGTGCAAAGGGTACTTAAGCACCAACCGCAAAGGACTAGTACCTGGATTTTTGAAGAGTTCTATTTCCGATTCTAAATCTTCAACCCTTTTACTAAGTGCTTCAACTTCTGTACACTCTTTATTTGTAGAAGTCAGGCTGAGGTGACCTGGAACCAACCTATGTACAGAAGATGAAGTTAGTGTAGCATCCGAGTGATTAGATTCTTTAGAAATTGGTAGGTTGAATTTATGAGTTGCCATTGAGGGCTCAAGACGACAAGAATTAATGGCGTCGGGATTGAATGGCCATATTCCTGTTGCTCTGAAAGCACCACATATAGCAGTAGAGTGAATGATTTAATATAGGCCTGCCCGAATAGTTTAGCAAACGTATATTTTGTCACTAGCTTGCCGTCATTAGTAAAAAACTTATCGCATTCACTATCATATGCTTTTTTGAGTTGAGCAAATGGTAGTTCGGCGGGCTGTAAGATATGAGTGGTATACGGTGGAAGAGCATAAAAAAGAATATTATTTTGGTGACAAAAGTTTACACAAGTATAATTGATATGACACTTGCGTCCGTCAAGAATTAGTAAAGCAGGACGAATTGGAGGAATAGATTTAACAAAATGTTTTATGTATTTTTTAAATAGGCTCTTCTGCATATACCCGTATCAGTAAACCCCATAACGGTGCCTGCAGGTGCGCCATTTAAAAGGCCTGGAATCATTCGTTTACCTTTGTATATTATTAACGGTGGTATGTATGTACCAGCAGCTGAAATAGTAGGGCATACAGAGATGTGTTCATGATTACTGCCGTATGAAACTCGATGAACCTGATATGCTCCTTTTTTTGCAATGACTTTTTGAAGGTTAGGTTCAATAACGAAACCTGTCTTGTGCAAGTAAAGAACGACATATGTCGTCCCATGGCGATCTAGTCAAAGGGTTTCAAAAAAAAAACAGAGGAAAATCCCACAAAAAAAAAAAACACAAAAAAAAAACACAAAAAATAACACAAAAAAAAAAGTCATAAAAAAAAGAAAGAAAAGAACCTGTCTCATCCATATTCCAAATTTGATCAGGTATAAGCGAATATTCATTAATTATTTTTTGAAGTTTGTTAAAATGGTCATTGATTATAATAGGATTCGCCCTTTGGGCATGTGCTTCATTTAGGGCTTGCAGAACGCGAAATGAAAGTTCAGAATGGTCTTTTAAAAACCGTTTCCACCATGATTGGCCTGGTCCATTCTTGTTAAAAGGATGTGGACGACCATCTCTACGAACCATCTCCATTACGCAATAATTTATACCAGACTTTGATAACCCGAAACCAAGTCTTTGCATGTTTAGGCAATAACCTACTAGTTGTTCTTCTTTATGGTCACTTAAAACTTTATTAGGGTCAGGACATTTGAGGGGACCATCGTTTTTAATTACACACTAGTGATCCTGGTCGATCAAAATTTTTCGACCGACCAAGCCGATAAAATTTTATCGGCTTAGTCGGCTTAGCCGGCTTAGCCAAAAAAATTTCTGCAATATCGTATCATTTCCTAATCAGGCTTAAACTATTATGCAAAAGTTGTGATAAAAGTGAAATTTGGTAATACAAATCTACTCTTAATAAAAAATTCTCACGACTATAAAAAAAAGTAACGGTTTTAAACTTTTAAATACTGCGGTGGTTAAGTAAATTTGTGATTCCAATTTTTTTCGCAAAGCCCTGTATTAATTTTGAAACCCCTCATTAATTGCATTTAACATAATGAAGGGTTTCGGAATTAAAAAAAAAAATAGCGTATTTCTGAAAAACCATCTCTACTTCCACGAAGAAGTAATTTAAACTCGTAAGATTATTTGCAGCTGAATAATCAGTTCTTTTATCAATCCAAGATGCAATTTCAGTTGCATGTGCTTCATTAATGACTGTTGAAAATGGTTCAGTTATTCGTGATGGCAATGTTGTGTTAAGATAGTGCGAGGTGGAGGAAGTTTTGATAGTATCGGTTGATTCTGAGAGGCTAATCGTTCCTTTACATCTTTCCAAAGGTTTTTATCAAGTATTTGCTTATGAGGATATACTTGATTATAAATATTGTCGCCAGACATTTGAAAGTATCTAATAGGAGGTAAACAGTTTTGTAAAGTGGTCTTTAAGGCTAAAAAATTTTCATGAGACCAATCTTTAGGATTGGATGGTAAGTCTGGATTTTGAGCAATTCCCCATTTAATAACATAATTCCAAATTGTTATTTCTTCCATTTGTAAGTCATCTCGTTCAATAAGTATTACTAATGCATTTTCAGGAAGTGAAGTAAAATAATCGGAATCAAAATTTTGACTTGGATATTTTACTGTAATGTCATTACACCATTTTTGTAATTCTTGAAGAATATCATTATTGAAACCTTTGTTTCAATCAAATAAGTCTCAAGATGTTTGGCTAATTCATAAAGAAGAAACCCGCAAGCAATAAGCATTAGTTCAAAAATAAATGATACATCAAGGTTTTCTAACAAAATTACACCTCCGTAGATATATCTTTAAATAAAGTTGATAACGTTAAATAATATTATAATACAAATTAAAACATTTAATAATAACTTACTGAATAATGATATCAAATTGCTGAATAGAGATTAATTGGTTTAATATAATTTTTATCTTTGTTAATTCTTGCTAGCTCACTACGAAAGTATAGAGATCGATATCTTAAAATAGAATGCGTTTTAAATATCTTGATATCTGGAGATTTTTCGACGTTAATAATTACATTAAAATCTTTTAAAAATTACATTTGTGTATCAAAATTTTGAAATCGGAAATGGATGTTTAAAGACTCCCATTTAACGAAATAAATAACTTTTTAACGACAAGTATTATTATAAGAAAATGAAAGTTAATACTGTGCATCGCTCATTTGAAAATGAATAAGTCATCTATATCCTAAAAAAAATCAATAGTGTTTTAACCCTTATCCCGATTTAAAGTAACATTTTCGAAAAATTTTTAAAATAAATTCTTATGCGAAGAGTTTGTTAAAAGTATTATAAACGAAATTGATAATAAAGTTCTAATAAAAAAATTTTTTACTTATAAAATCGGCTAGCCGATTTTAGAAAAAATCGACTGACCGGGTCGAAAAATCGGCTTAGCTGATTTTTTTTAATTTCGGCCAGGATCACTATTACACACCTAAGAGTTAATTCTGGGATATCAAAGTCTCGTGCGATACCCCTAATACTTGGAACCTTAGAATTATCATTAGAATTTTTTATAGCCTCAAGGGCTTTCTCGATAGCATCGTTTCGAATAGCTTTGTCTTTTTTAAGCGACATGATGAGCAATTTTTATTTTGATTTTTTTTTTCGTTTTTAAAATTTAATAAATTGGTTACTTTTGTCACGTGTAAAGAATAAAGTGCAGTTTAAGTGCGAGTTAAAAGCAATATGAGATTTATTTATTTATAACGTGATTTATTTGTTACACCAAATTGTATTGCCTGATCGTTATAAACAGTGAAAATACGCAACCTTCGATTCTAACAGTTAATTTGAATCACGTGTATCGCACAATGTATTTTTGTATTTCAAAAGAACTTTTTTTAGGCCGTGATAAGTGATGTTAAATGTCTTAAAATGACCAATTTATCACTTAAGTCATTTATCCATTTAAAAAAAAACAAATAATTCAAAAAAAAAAGTTTTAGTAAACGTATATAATTCTCTTCGTTAACTTCTATATAAAATAATATTGCCTATCACTTTAGTGGCAATAACTTGTGACCCGTTGATCGGAACCGTATGATTTTGGCACCAATCGATTCATCTCATCAAGATGGATCAATCCATACCAAAATCGTACGATTCCGATCGACAGATTACAAGATATTGAAATTGCGCCATAATTGGTAGTGCGCCATAATACCCATACCCACCTTATATAAAAAAATTTTTTAAAATCTGTATGTTTATATATAAAATTTTACAAAAATTTGAATATTGTGACACAGTGATCCGATTTAGATGATTTAGGTACCATTCGATTTGTCTTAGTAAGACGAATTCAATGATACCAAAATCATTTCATTTGGATTACTGGATCAAAAGTTATTCACAAAAAACTATTGATTTTATAGTAATTTTATAAGAAAATATAATAACCAATAGTATTTGGCCAATAACGTTTGATCCAGTGATCCAAATGAAATGAAAATGGTACCATTCGACTCCTCTCACTGAGATGAATCGAATGGCACCAAAATCATTAAATTTGGACTACTGGTTCAATTTTTAGACATTTTTTCTAAAAAAATTACGTTATATTTTTTGATCTCTCCTACTTATTGAGAAAAACGTTGTCCAACCTAGGACCCCAGACATCTCTAATATAGGTCATAAATGATCTGCATAAATTTGGAGGTTTTTGCTACCCCTAAAATTAAGTAAATTTGCTAAAAATTCAATTATTACATATAAATTTTTAGTAATTTGCTAAAAACTACAT
>QKWP01003678.1:0-15950 GCA_003550325.1 Gigaspora rosea | reverse complement strand
TAATAAGTTTGAAGGTTTTTGCAATAAAATTTAAGTATTATATGTGTTTTTGGAAGTAAAACAAGTTTGTTTAAGAGTCAAAACTAGGTTTACTTAATAAATTATAAAATTATGAGAATCTTTAAAATAATTAAGCTAGAAAATTTTGTGTACGGGTCCATAAATGATTTTCTCACTAAACATCCAATTTAAATTCTTATATTCGTAAAAAAGCAATAGAGTATTTATTTATAATACCAATTAAAAAAGAATACTTTGTAATTTTGTTCTTTTTGTTCTAGCAAAAAGTGCTTTTGCATGACCACAGCAGTCTGATCACATACTCGAAGCGAAATATTGAAAAAGATAAAAAGGTAATATAATAATTTTATGTAATAATATAATTACAACCCGAATTCAATTACATTAATTTTACATATTGCGTAATATGTATTTGCACCTACTATTAATTGAATTCCTTATATACTGCAATTAATAGTAATCACAATTTTTTTAAACATTCCTTATAGTATGTCTTCTAAAAGTCGAAAACGAAAAGATAGCTCAGAACAGAATGAAACTAGCGAAGTTGATTCGGTAGTCGATAATTTTAGGATTTGATATATTACTTAAAAGTTGTTAAGGTCTTATATACAGAGATGGCATGTCACAATGTCCAATTGATTTCAATTTTTTTTGGACATATTTCCAATTGAAATTGGACATATGTCCAAAAAAAATTTGAAATCAATTGGACATTGTGACATGCCAACCTAGCTTATATATATAATATTATTATTATATTCCCTTAGATATTAAATACACTAAAATCTGGCGCATCAGCTTCTACTTCGAAAAAAAGGCGAAATATGAAAGTTTCTACTTCTACAAGTCAATCCTTCAAAAGCAAAGAAAAGGAACTATCTACAAACAAAAATAATATCAATAATAGTGATATTATTGATATTGATGAGGATGTAACAACTGAAAGCCCACGAAGATCTCCACTTAATAAAATTTTTATCAATACGCCAGAAAAATCATCTGTTGTTGCAAAATGTGGTTCATATTAAATTTTATTATCTTACATAATAAAATAAAAATACTAATTATTGAATTTATTTAGCCTTAAGTGACGAAAGTGATTCGGTCAATTGCTTGCTGGATATTACTAAAAAAGTATTGGAGCAAAATACTTCAATAATGGAAAAACAAAACGCATTAGAAGGTATTCTTACTCAACTTACTGAGAGTGTCAAGACTTTACGATTATCATGCGAAAACTTGAAATCAAAGGCAAAGGGTAACGATGGTGAATGGTGGCAGGTACACTTATGTTTATTGTTTAATCTAACCGAATGATATGAATAAAATATTTTTTATCTTTTTAAATTAAATAAACGATACCAGGTATATATAATTATTATTTTTTTTCAAACTTAGCCAAATGATGCCAGCACATAGAAATGATTTTCTATTCACATGTGATTGAACCGTCAATTGTCTAATGAAAAGATGAGGTTAGTTTAGTTAAAAAATTACTACGTTCTGAATTTTTTCTCATAATTTAATACGTTTATTTTCTAGTTCAAGCTGAGACCTGAACTATATGTGAATAGAAAATCAATTTTACGCTAAAACAATTATCAAATTTATCAGAATAAGTGATAACTTAGTAAGATAATGTCAATATAGTTAATTAGGATTTGTTAGTTTTTTTAATTATAGAAAGGAGCAACGCGAGGGATCAAGATTGCTGTAGATAATTGGCTTTATCCCAACGATAAAATTTATGAACAAGCAATCAAAAAAGAACTTGAAGCACTTTGTCCAGACAAAATGGAACAATACCAAAAAGTTTCCAAGTGGGAGGCTTTATTTTCTAAAATTGAAAATTTGGTAGGTAGTATGATTTTATCATATCGTTTCATTATTATATAATTTTTTGAATTTAAATACAGATTAGCACGGAATCTTGCAAGTATTGTGGGGCCTTGTTTGGATCTTTTCGCTGCTCAGTATTCGAATATGTCTTTAAGAAGAAGATTTCACCAACTGTTAATTCTGAAAGCTCTAAAGCAGAAATAGCCTCCTGGAAATTAAGTAAAGAAGTGCAATGGTGTTTTGAAAATCTGGACACGTTAATCGAAGAAGATGACAAGACATATCTTCAAATGGTTGCGAAACGAGTATTTGGAAGACAGCTTACAAGAAATAATTATGCAGTAACGCGTGCTATCTTACATAATCTGTTTAACCCAGAAATTACCAAATCAAATTTGATGAAAGATACTTAATGCGAAAATTGCAATATTTCTTGGTAATATATATGCTTATCTTTAAAGTTCTGAAATTATTTGGTATGGTATCTTGCAAATCTTATTAATTTATAATGTTTTATTAATTTGTAACAGCGTAATGATAACAATGATGAAAGCAATCATGAAAATGAAAATTCAAGTGCATCAGATAGTGAATAAGCACCATAATCGCTATATTATATAATTAATTTTATTTATTTATGCTTTATTAAAAATGTAATATTTTATATAAATTTGTATAAAGAATTCAAATACATTTCTTTTATTAAAATTCTATCTATTATCTATATAATAAGTAAGCAAATTTTATATAAATCTAATTTTATATATTATAAATAAATACTATATAAAGTTTTATAAGTTGCAATGTAATTGTATATATGAATTTTATTTAGGTTTTAATTCTATAAATTTATATATAAATTTTAATTAAATATTATATAATATATATGTATAATTTATTTATATTTGAATTTTATTAATTTTATATAAAAATTTAATAAATTTTAATTAAGTATTTAATAAATTCTATATATATAATTTATTTATATTTTAATATTTTATAAATTTATATAAAATTTAAATAACTATTATTTAAATTTTTATATAATTATATATATATTTATATTTATGTAAAAGTTGTACTATGTAAGTTTACATTGGGTTTGTAAGTTTATATATAAATTTTAAATATACTTAAATAGATACTTTATATAACTCTACATAGATATTTTATATAACTCTACATAAAAACAACTTCCTGATGTAACAAGGTATGCGATTGTAAATGCAGCGAGTTGTGTGATATGTTAAATTTAAGAAGATACAGCAATAGGTAAAAAGTGTAATTAATAATAGATTGGTAGAATAAGAAGTAATATATGTTTTTTTTTTGTTAATTAAAAAGAAGTATACACATATAATTAATTTTATTTTAATCAAATAATAGAGAGTAATTAGGAGAGGTAATAAGAGAATAATACTGAGTGTATAAAAAGATTGTATATAGTATATAGGGCTCCTACCGAACCGGACCGAACCGAACTTTTGTCAAGTTTGAGTCTGGTTCGATTTTCGAACCGGACTCAAACTTTTTGTTTTAAACTTTTTAGTCAAGTTTGAGTTCGGTCCGGGTTCGGTCCGAAGTTTGCAAACTAGTTCGGAGTCCGAATAGTATATACCAAATAGTGTTCTGACCCGTCACAAAAATCCCAACCCGGGTCACCCGCGGGTGGGCCACCCGGATGACCCGAGTGAACACTAGGTAATAAAAAAAATTCTGCTACAGGTCACCTGGGTGAACACTAGGTAATAGAAAAATTTTGCTATGGGTCACCCGCGGGTGGACAGTCTAATTCTAAAAAAAAAAAAGAAGTTCCGATCCGCATATCAACCAATAATATACAAAATCGGTTTATTAGTAAAAAATATAATAATCATTTACATCATAATTACTTATATCGATATATACAAATTTTTTATTAAAATTTATCATCTCGAAAAATACAATCTATCTAAACCTACCCTAAACTAAACTCCAAGTCTATTAATCATCTCAATAATACAATTTATCTAAAACTAACCTAACCGCTAACATAATCGTTCTCCCTGACCCTAAACTAAACTCCAAGGCTACTAACATGTCTGCCCAGCAAACAATGCTCCATAGAACCACGCATAATTTCATCCACCAGTAAACGACGCCTCCAGAAAATAGGTGATACCAGATCACTAGCAAACGACGGCTTCACAAAAGGGCGAACTATATACGACATCACCAACGAACGACGATCCAAAGAAACAGTAATATCGAATACAAATAAATGACACAGCTGCAAAAAGAAAACTAGTTAGTGAAAGAAGAAATTGTAATATTACAAAAAAAAAAGTCTATACTTATTAAGATGAAGTACCAATTCCGGCTTCATCAGCAAACGACGAAACGACAGTCCAAAGCGCGACTATAAAAAATCCCAATGTCATTACTTACCGTACGCAACAACAAAAGTGAAACATGAAATGTGCACCACAACTAAAACCTAATTATTATGAAACCAACGGCACTAATTACGACACCAATGGCGCACCAACGACGACACCAACGACGACACCAACTCAACACCACGACGACGACGATAGCAACTACGAAATAGCACTATAAAAAAAAATAACCATTTTTTTCCCTCACTATATATACCTGCAGGCATGTGTAACCGTGAATTTCTCCGGTTAAACATATATAATTTTTAATAGATAATTTCAAATGACCATAACAGGTCATCGGGCTTTTGAAATGACCCAATGACTGATCACCAGTCATTTGAGTCATTTGGGTCATTTCAAGTCATTTACCATCATTGACCCATGGGTGATCCACGGGTGACCCGCGGGTTGACCACCCGGGTGGGCCATAATTCAACCCGGCTTACACGGGTCAGAACACTACTGGATACTATATTAGTGTTATTTTTATCTAATATAAAAATTTTAACTTTAATTTTATCGAATCCGGTTATGCATATAATGAGCTAAGCCACAAAAAAACCTTTCGGACCTTTTCAAACTTCGGACTAGAAAGTTTGAAGTTTGATTCGGTCCGGTTTGATAGGAGCATATTCGGACTCAAACTAGTTTGCAAACTTCGGACCGAACCCGGACTGAACTTATAATTGAGTTTGAATCCGGTTCGAAGTTTGAAATTGGTAAAATCTAGAGTTCGAGTTCGGTTCGATCCCGGACCGAACCAGACCGGACCCGAACTGAACCTAGGAGCACTAATAGTATAGATAGTGTATGATTAGTAGAAATAAATATAAGTTATAGCTACAATATATAATAAAGTAAAATAGGAATAGCATTTTGAGAAGAGAATTGTTTTTGTATAATTTAGTAGATGATTGTAAAGTATTGTAGCAATATTTAAAAAAAAAATTAGAAAAAAGAAATTGGGTAAATGTATAGTTATATTTAATGAAATACAAGTATTGAGAATGAATATAGAAACGAGTAAAAGGGTTTAATAGAATACAGAATTAAAAAAAGTGAATAGTAATGATAGAAGAAAATAACATATCAATATGAAGTAGGTAATATAATTGGCATGTGTAAGTATAGTATTGGTTATAAAAAAATATTATAGAAAATGATAAAGAAAATGGTTTTTAGTAGATTTTTGTGATGTAGATCTTTTAAATAGTAGATTTGAGAATGTATAAATACTAATATAATAAAAAAAATTATTAGTATTGGTAAATAAAGCAATAGAATAAAAGTTTTTTTTTTTTTATATAAAAATTTTTTATTAGTAGTTTGCAATTATTTAAATATACATCATTAGTCATTATTAAAATAATAAATTTAAAATGTTTTTATATTTAATTTGTGATTCATATACCATACAGGAGCTGCATATATTACCATATATCTGTATATAGTAAAATCAGAGAAAATCAATTATTGTTTATCAAATTTCTGGAATTTGGTACTGTTAGAGCAATAACCAATTTTTACTAAGCCAACCTTTCTTCTCTATTAAATAAAAGTTGTAGAGCACATTCGTGCAATTCTAATAGTGGTAAAATTATTAAAATTAGATCAGTAGATCACAAGATATCATTAAAAACTTTCGCAGCCATATAAAGTTTCTATATAAACAATAATATTGTTTATATAGAAACTCTATATAGTCACAAAAAGTTTTTTAACGATATCTTGTGATCTAGTGGTCCAATTTTGACGATTTTACTACTATTAGAATCACAAAAATGTGATCTACAGCTTTTGTTTAGTAGAGAAAAAAGGTTAGCTTAGTAAAAAAATTCGTTATTGCTCTAATAGTACCAGATTCCAGAAATTGATTTTCTCCAATTTTACTATATATGACAATATATGCAGCCCTGGTATACGGATTACAAATTAATTATTTAATAAATAAAAAATCATTAAAATATATATATATATATTTTCTAACTTATAACAGTCTCGTCAGGACTCTGAAATATACATAAATAGGTCAGATTAATTATAGGGTTACTAAAAAAGGAAAGATCTGCAGAAAACCCTTGAAAATAAGCAAAAAATTACTATAAATAGGGGTCGTTTAAAGCAGGGTGCAATCATATGATTTTGACTTTTTAATTAAAGTTAGGGTAAGGGTTAGTCTGCGGTTAGTCGGCGGTTAGGGTTAGGGATAGTGTTATAGTAAAATTGCCTTCCCGACATTTTTTGTTAATGCCCCAAGGTAGGTTTTGACACTCGTTTCTTGTATTTTTGCGGTTTTTCACTTTTTTTCTTCTTTGTTTCTTTGTCGGGCTGATCCTGGTTGATCAAAACAAACAAGTTGATTGGCACCATATCATGTGATTGCACCCTGCTTTAAACTACCCCTATAAATAGAAAAGATCTGCATAAAAAACCTCAAAAATAAGCAAACTCATACCTGACTTATCTATTTATATTTTGGGGACCTGTTTCATCGGTATTTATTTGTTAGATTAAAAAAATAGAAAAGTTATACATGTAAACTAAACTAATCCCTCAACCCAACTTGCAAATCTGGTGTCACTCAATAACTTTTAAGAGTACTTTAGTGCGACCTGTTACACTACTTTATAGATAAAGTAGACTACTACATCAGCCCATCAAAAGCAAAAAAAATTTTCTTTAAAAATCCCTCCCATCTAGCAACAATGGTAGGGATATTACTATCCATATTCAACCATTAAAGAAAAACAAATTGAACGAAAATAAAAGGAAAACTAAAAAGGGAAATAACTACACAACCTAAATGAAAAAACCAAATACTAACACTAAAAAAAACACTAGATAAGAAAGACAAAAAAAATTCCTTGCTTAAGACGAAAGCTAATGAAAATAAATGATAATGATAACTAAAATAAAAATTATATAATATTGCGCAGGAAAACGCCTCACTTAAGTATTATATGTCCACGTTAAAGTATTTTTATAGAAATAAATATAAAAATATAAAAATAAAGATAAATATAAAATAAAATATTAAATAAAACATTTAAACTACAATATTTCATAATATAAAAAACCTGCAACAGAAAAAAAAAGTAAAGAAAATATTTTTATTATTTTAAACAATAATTATAAAGAAAACTATAAAAGAAAAAAACTTATTATTATTTATTAAAATAAATTAAAGAAAAATTCTCTGTGCTACCCTGAGGAGTATCTAAATTTTTTACTACCCTACCAACCGATCGGCCAATCAGATAGGTTTTGATTTTTTTTTTAATTATAAATATTTTGTTTTTTTCTAACACACAAATATTTTTTTTTGTTGCTACATTAAAATATCATTGGAGCTATCTATCATTGGAGCCATTACTGGAGCTTTCATTGGTACTGTCATTGGTGCTGTCATTGGAAAAGTAGTTGGAGCCAGTGTTTAAAATTTGATGTTCTTAGTATTCTCAGAGAACATTTAACAATTTTTATAAACATGAATTATTGGAAAATGTTCTCTATTTGAGAACATTTAATAAAATTTTTTAATATTAAAAAATTTTTGATTTTCTAATATTGAGAATATTAAAAAATTTTTGAAACATTAAAATTTTAAAATTGGTTTTTTTTGAGAATATAAAATCAAATTTGAATTTTAAACACTTGATGGAGCCATAGTAGGAGCTGTAGTAGCAGTTTTGTGAAGTTGCACTTAGATCAGTACTTTGATAGATTTTTTTTTATTAAGTTCTTGCCAAGTTTTTTGTCATTTTTTTGTAGATTCTTTTGTAGGTTTAATAGGTTTTTCAGTAGGTTCTTCTGGTAAGTTTGTTGTAGTAAATTTGTCATTTTTTGGTGGGTTTGCTCAATAATTTCATTGTTTTTGAATAATTTTGTTATTTTTCTGTATATGTTTTTGGAAATGAAAAAAAATTTTCATCAAAGATATTTCTGCAAGTTCTTGACCAATTTAATAAAATTTTTTTATTTAGATTCTATGGATTCTTATTATTAAAATAAAAAAAATTTCATTGAATTTGGTCAAGAACTCATCAATGAAAGTTCTTGTAAACAATTTTGGTGCAGCTTCTTTGTAATATATGATTTTGGAAATAAAAAAACTTTTATCAAAGATTTCTTTACAAGTTCTTGACCAAATTCAATAAAAATTTTTTATTTAAATTCTATGGATTCATAAAATTAAAATAAAAAAATTTTATCGAATTTGGTCTAGAACTCATAGAGATATCTTTGATGAAAGTTTCTGTAAACAATTTCAATGCAGCTTTTTTGTAATATATGTTTTTGAAAATGAAAAAAAACTTTCATCAAAGATATTCTCTACAAGTTCTTGACCAAATTCAATGAAAATTATTTTATTTAAATTCTATGGATTCTTAGAATTAAAATAAAAAAATTTTTATTGTATTTGATCATGAGCTCATAGAGATATCTTCAATAAAGTTCTTGTAAACAATTGCAGCTTTTTTGTAACCACATTTTTGGAAATAAAAAAACTTTATCAAAGATATCTCTACAAGTTCTTGACCAAATTCGATAAAAATTTTTTTATTTAAAATGCTATGGATTTAAATAAACAAAATTTCAGCAAATTTGGTCAAGAACTCATAGAGATATCTTTAATAAAAGGTTCTATAAACAATTTTGGTATAGCTTCTTTGTTATATACATTTTTGGAAATAAAAAAAAACTTTATCAAAGATTCTTGACTAAATTTAATAAAATTTTTTTTATTTAAATTCTATGGATTCTTAGAATTAAAATAAAAAATTTTTATTTAATTTGGTCAAGAACTTACATCTTCAATAAAAGTTTTTGTAAACATTTTGGCATAGCTCTTTTGTAATCACGTTTTTAAAATGATAAGAAAAAAATGAAAGATCTTCCGTAACTCTACCTGCCAATCATTTGTACCAACAAATACGCTAACACTTTAGAAGTAAAGTCTCAAAGAAATAGTAGAAAAACATGCAATGTGGCAGCTGTTATTTAGGGATACAGTTAACTGAGTATCTGCTAACAGCTTTAGAGTTTGTCACTTACCAAAAAATTGGCACTTGTCATTTAGAAGTAAAGTTCATAGACTACCTGCTAACAAGCTCAAAGTTTATCACTCACCACAATCAGGAAAGTACTTGGTGGCTCTCTGATAGATTTTGGTCTATACAGGAAGAACTACTGTCCTTACTATGGCTACAGGTGAACTTTTTGGTATCGTCAGTTTGTGAAGAATTTCATACCCCTCCAAAAGATCTGCAGTGTTTACTGCTCCCAAAAAGGAAAGGCACCTACTATATTGGATACAATTGTCTAAAGTGGCATGGAAACAAGTAACATGGAAAGACATGCGAGACTTAAGGAGAAACCACTGGAAGAAAATTCTAGAAGTTCTGTTTTTAAGCAGTCCAGTCTATATAGCTGCTTTTTGTTTAATATACTGGGACCTGGGCTGGTTATGCCAGGACAAGTTTATCGATATTAACAATTTTTATTTTAAAAGTCTGAAAAGTTAAACTTTACTTAGCTAACAATTACCATATATTCCCGAAAATAAGCAACCATTTTTGGCCAAAAAATTACATGAAAAAACGAGGGGTTGCTTATTTTCAAAATATTGAATTTTTTAGAAAAATTGAAAAACACACTGTACCAAAATTGTTTATAGAAACTTTTATCGAAGATATCTTTATGAGTTCTTGACCAAATTTGCTAAAAATTTTTTTATATTAATTCTACAAATTCATAGAATTTAAATAAAAAAATTTTCATTGAATTTGGTCAAGAACTTGTAAAGATTTCTTTGATGAAAGATTTTTCATTTTCAAAAATGTAATTACAAAGAAACTGAACCAAAATTGTTTACAAGAACTTTTATTGAAGGTATCTTTGTGAGTTCTTGACCAAATTCAATAAAATTTTTTTATTTTAATTCTAAGAATCCAGAATTTAAATTAAAAAATTTTCATTGAATTTGGTCAAGAACTTGCAGAGATATCCTTAATGAAATTTATTAAAGATATCTCTATAAGTCCTTGACCAAATTCGATGAAATTTTTTTTATTTTAATTTTACGAATCTAAGAATTTAAATAAAAAAATTTCTATCAAATTGGATCAAGAACTTGTTGAAAAATCTTTGATAAAGGTTTTTTCATTTTTAAAAATGTATATTACATTAGAGATATTTCTGTGAGTTCTTGACCAAATTCAATAAAATTTTTATATATTAATTATAAGAATCCATAGAATTTAAATAAAAAAATTTTTATTAAATTTGGTTAAGAACTCGCAGAGATATCTTTAATGAAAATTTTTTCATTTTCAAAAATATATATAACAAGAAGCTATGCCACAGTATAATTATATAATTTGGTATTTATTTAGGAAATTGCTATTTCCACCATGGTATTTTGCTATTTCCATCATAGTTACACAAGATTTTCTATTTTTAGAATTCAAAATAATATATGCACTTCCAGTGCACTGTTTTTGCAAAAATAATTTTTGGTTACACACTGCTATTGTTGTATAACATTACACAAGTCTAAGTTTGGTAACCTGACCCTGGCATTAAGCTTAATGTTGGTGGGCACTATCATGATAATGCCCCCGGTGGGGTTAGACATAATTCCGGCCCAAATCATAGTACATATACTGGTTATACAACATATGCATCTAGTATATGTACTGTGATTGGATATTGCTTCGTCTAGATTTAGGGTTAGGATGGGCCGGAATTATGTCTAACCCCACTGGGGCATTATCATGATAGTGCCCACCAGCATTAAACTTAATGCCGGCTGACCCAGTATTAGGTTACCAAAATTAGACTTGTATAACATTATACAATATTAGCGATATGTAATCAAAAATTATTTTTGCAAAAGCAGTGCACTGGGCCTTTGTGTAACATAAGTGCATATATTATTTTGAATTCTAAAAATAGAAAATCTTGTGTAACCATAGTGGAAATAGCAATTCCCTTTATTTATTTTGATTAGTCAATTTATTTGTGAATATATATAATATTAATAAAATTTTTAAAATAAGATCAGCAATTTGCATTTGGGGCAAAATCACTATTCCAAATGTAAATATGTAAATTGATATTTGGGCTAGCCCAGGACCCCAGACATATAGTACAAAGGTTATATGTTACGCATTTTAGCAAAAACTCCTAAAATTTAAAAAGCAAAAAAAACAGTTTTTGGCAATTATCTTGGCATCCTGTAGTCCAATTTGAACGAACTTTTTTTAAAAATGATTTTCTTAGTGAGGCGCATCTAACTAAAAAAAGTTTATTTAATTCTAATTACTGAATCAGAAGTTATTTAAGTAAATATTGGTTTGTTATTTTTAGCAAATTAGATCAAAATTGGCCAAAATTCAGTTATGACCTATATGAAAAATGTTCAGGGTTCTGCTGATTTGCATTTGGAATACAATATATATATATATATATTATATTCTTGAGTTTCTTTTCACATTCTTGTATTTTTTTTGCTTTGATACTAAATTCTTTATTTTTATTAAGTATTTTCTTTCGAACTTAGTTTGGTTGTTGAATGCGTAATTATTGTAACCAATGTAATACTTCAAAGTCTTGGTGTCAGGTATGTGATTCTCAGAGAGCAATTAATAAGGGTATCCATAAATAATATTATACAGGGAATTGAACGAGCGATAATGTTTTTCCATATAAATAGAAGAGGTCAAAAAAATATAACATAATTTTTTTAAAAAAAATTGTTTAAAAACTGAACCAGTAGTCCAAATTTAAATATTTTGGTACCATTCAATTCGCCTAATGGTACCAATTTTATTTCATTTGAATCACTAAATCAAAAGTTATCGGCCAAATACTACTGGTTATATCTTTTCTTATAAAATTACTATATAACCAATAGTTTTTTGTAAATATCTTTTAATCTAGCAATCCAAATAACATGATTTGGTATCATTATAGATACTCTCTAATAATTGCTTCAAAGAACTTCAACTTAAAGCAAAATATAAGGATATAATTGAATGATGGCTTTGAAAACTGGATTTAGCGTGGATATCAGTAGTTTATACATTATTTTGTTTTATATTTTTGGTTGCCCATCTCTAATCTTAATTGTTTTTTTTTTACTAGTCTTTTTCCTTTGAACTCAGGTTCGACTTTGAGAACTGGATTTGGCATGAGCATAGATAAGTTTTATATCCTTGAGTTTTTTGTTTTTTGTGTTTTTTTTTTTTTTTTTTGATGCTAGCTTTTTTTTAGCAACTTTTTTTTAGCTTTAATGTGGGCATTGGTAAGTTTATGTTTTTTGTATTTATTTTTGATTTTTTTTTGGGTTTGAAATCTTGGACTTGGCCTTAAAATTTGGTCCTTGACCAACAATTTTCAAATTTTACTTGGAGATTAGTGTCAACTTTTCATATCATATGTTCATACATCTTGATGGTGTATTTTTAAGTTTCTGTTCTATCAACTTTCAATATTAAAACAGAGGAATACTATGGCCTTAGCAAGTGGCAGAAATTATAGTTCAAAGCTTAATTGCGGGAATGGTGTTGTTTTTTTTTGAAAAGCAAGTTATTTTTTTATTTTTTTTTAATTTTTTTTGTTATAGGCGCACAAATTATCATTATATCATTATAGCAAAACTATTTTTTATAATGTAAATTAAATATTATATAACATAATTTATAAATAAAAAATTTTATACAAAATTATACTATTATGGCAGATTTTTGGAATTTGATTTTATTTAAATATTCCAAATTATTAAATTATTGCATATTCATAAAATATATCTTGTATTTAAGTCTCTAAGTTTAATTAAATTTAAAGCTTTAAAAAAGGTCAAATTCCAAAAATTCACCATAATACTTTAGCACAGTTTCAATATAATAAACATTTTTAAAATCAAATAAAAAAAATGTTTACTAAATTGAATTTGATCGAATGGATGCTATGATATCTTAAAAGTTGTACTAAAAATTTTGCTTCTATGAGATAGATACTCTAAAACTTTAAGATATATTAGTAAAAATTCAACTAAATTTAGTGAAATTTTTTTATTTGAATTATACAGGTCTGTTGAATTCGAATAAAAAATTATCATTGAATTGGTCAAGTAGTTGCTGAAATTTCTTTGATTAAAATTGTATTAAAAATTTTAGCATGTTTCTATATTATAGATGTTTTAAAAATTTTCTAAAACTTTGATAGAAGATATCTCAGCAACCATTTGATTAAATTCAATAAAATTTTTTTTGTTCAAATTCTACTTTTCTGTAGAATTCAAATAAAAAATGTTTCATTGAAATTGGTCAAGTGATTGCTGAGATAGCTTTAATCAAATTTGTATAAAAATTTTGTCGCAGGCATTTTAGAAATTCTCTAAAATTCTGATCAAAGATATTTCAGCAGTTGTTCAACCAAATTTAATTATTTTATTTGAATTCTACAAATCTGTAGAATTCTGATAAAATAATTCCATCAAAATTTGATTGAGTGATTACTGAGATATCTTCAAGCAAAGTTTTATTAAAATTTTGAGCATTTTCTATATCAGGCATTTTGAAGATATCTTATTTTGGCAACCACTTGACCAAATTCAATGAAATTTTTTTTATTCAAATTTTACAGTTCTGTAAAATCGAATAAAAAAAAATTCATTGAAATTGGTTGGATGGTTTTTTTTAGAAAATTTATAAATTATAAGTTGATTATAATTAGACAACCATTTGAGGGTGGCAAAAATGATTTACTACTCGGGGTGGCACCATTTTTTAAAGCAAATATATAGAAATCTAATAATTATAAAGTATTGTAAGGGATTGCACGCCACCTACATAGCGATTTCAAATTCTATCACTTTATGTTAGATCTAGATCATAGGCAGGCCAGTAAGAGTGAACTTGGCAACGAAAGATTTAAATATTCTAGTAAAATTTATTAAAAGTGTTTAATCATTTTTGTCTTATCACTTCTTTGCAGAAACTTTATATTATTATTGCATAGTTATATATTATTATTAATTGCTTTGTTATTAGGCATTATTACAATGCATTATAAAAGTATAAATTTATATTATTACTATACTATATATATTATAATAAGATATATATATACACTATTTATTCTCCAGGATGGTGGGAATAATGAAATATTTCTTCGACATGGATCACATGATGGGATTTATATTTTATTATTTATTATTTAAAAATCGGTGTAAAAATAAAACAATATAATTTATTATTACTTTTATACTATTTTTTCGTCCTTATTGCCCGGGTCTTGAGTTCAGATTGATCTGGTATTTCTTTTTTGATTATATGGGGAATGGTCTTCGACACCTTTTGGTCAATTTTGAGATTTTCAATTCAAATTAAAGTATTGGATCCTGCCTACATTAATTTAGTAAATTATCGAGATTTTTCAAAAAGAACAATCTTTAAATATTCGATATTTTAAAAATAGAAAAATTGTTTAGTATCCAATTAAATAAATTGTGATATCTAAATGTGATGTTAGATATAAAAACCCGTTATAAAGAAGTTTTTTACTTACGTACGTAATTCGGGTGAACGGGTCGATAATAAGTGAATGCTTCGAGGGAAGGGTTAGTGTAAATAAGAGGCATTAAGTGATTTGCTTTTACGAAAGAGACAAAACGGCTAAATGTATATGAAGGTACAGATAGTCGTATAAATTTATAAATTAAACTATTTCTATATGATATTAAGTTGGGAACGTGAAAACCTTCGCAGTAATCACGTGATAAAGACCATGAAATCTCTTAACGATTGTAATTGGGTTTACACGTGTATGAAGACACGAATATCAGGTTATTTTAATCAGTGAATAAAGGCATGATTATTTTATTTAAATAAATGAATTATAAAGGAACCTATCGATTCTTAAGGAGAGAACAGGGTTTATTTATACATTTAAATTACATAGATCGTAAGATCAAGTAAATCTATGATTTCAACTAAATAATTAAGATATATTGGATCTATGCGATATTCGAGAAATATTAGATCAATAATATCTTAATATCTTCGTGATCTTCATGATCAATGTGATTACGCTTTAGTGATCATATGATCGAATATCTCGTGACGTATACGACCAATAGAAATTAGGACAAATTTTGGGGTCTAACAGTACGTACTAAGTAAGAAATCTAAAGGTTATAACGATACAAAAAGTTATGACATTATGGAAATATACAAGTTTTGTTAGAATTTGACTTTAATAAGAATCAATTTTCTAATTACGGTATTGATCGATCAAAAAACGTTGAAGAAACAGGGAAATAGATCCATAGCCTCTAATCAGACCCTAATCTAATAACTTATTTACAATATCAAATAGCTTTCCAAATTGTCAATTTCATTAAATGTGTAAATCTGGGAAAATTCTATTCAGATAATACAACCAGCTTTGTACTGCCAGATGGTAAATTTGAATTGATGAGGTTAGAATTTGTGATTTAATACTATGTTAATTGAGATTGTGGCATATTTATTACACTGTATTACTGAAATGCCATTCTTCCGTTTCATGTTTATCCACTGGTCAATGAAATTGGAAATTTTCGTGTTGAATATAGGGTCACAGTAAAAGCAAAATTTTCACCAAAGTTATAAAGATCTC
>QKWP01003676.1:0-15957 GCA_003550325.1 Gigaspora rosea | reverse complement strand
TAGAGTATTGGTCGTCTTCTATATCGGTTTCCATTGGTATCCGGTTTTCTCTTGTGTCGTTGTTGACAGGTTCATGTAGTGGTGTTGTTGCCGACATAGTCGGCAACAGGTTTTTGAAGGAAGTTGGTATTGCGAAGACTGTGGAGTAATTCCTTTTCCTTAATATAGTTAGAGTTTATGTTGTGTGAGGTGGGCAAGGCCCAAATATCACTGTAACGCAGTGATAAATTGTTAATTCCGTCCATGACAAATTCAAATTCTGCAAAATAAATTCTGTGTTGGTTATATAGAAATCTTTAATATTCTGCAATCAATCTGTCGTTTAGTCTTTGGCTTATCTAGCAGGGTTGGGCAAGCTGTATATTCAGTGCTTTTTCACTGGACACTGGACGTTTCCAAATTGTCCAGTGTAATGTCCAGTGCATGTCCAGTGTCCAGTGACATATTTATAAAAAAATTCAATAAATAAATAAATTAGTCAAAGCACAATATATCTGGTCAGATAACTAGTACTCCCAGAGGATTGCTCTAGCTAATTCTTAAAAATGCAGTCAAAATTTTATAATAATGCATTATACCTTTGATTTAATTTAATTTTATTCTTATTTAATTTTAAAATTTAGTTTAATTATTGTATATTAGTCAAAAATTCTGTTAGCGCATACAGTACATTTGAAAAAATTAATAAGCAATAAATATGTTGGCCACATAATACGTATTTAACTAAATAAGATATCTATATGCAACCAGTTTGCTTACAATTGTAAAGGATAGTATTTCAAATGATGTTTTCAAATAATGTTAACCTCCCAAAGCAATATGCATGGTAAGCAGGTTTTGAGAGATATCAGGCTTGAAAACATTATAAATATTATATTATATAGCAGAAACAGGCTTAATAAATTAATTTTTTTAAGTTAGGAAGTGCAGAAAATCACGTAATTAGGGTTTACATAGATCATACCCCCCTCCCCCTAGTGATAGAACTATTGACCAATCAAATTTAACCTTTTATAATATTTAAAAAAACTCAAATATCTTTAACCCCACGATCAATAAAAGTCGCTATATAGTAAAGTCTAAATTTTACTAAGAAATCGATTAAAATCGATTAAGTAAACTTATTCAGCAGGTCAAAATACACTTACTACAAAATTTTCATAAGAATTGGAGAAGTTTTTATTAATTGACTTTTGATTTTTACATCCGACAAAAAAATTAAAATTTTTTAAAAAAATATATTCGACGAACGTAAAAATCAAAAGTTAAATAATAAAAAATTCTTCAATTTTAATAATAATTTCAGAGTATATGCATTTTGATCTGCTGAATAACTTTACTAATCGATTTTATCGATTGACTTAGTAGAATTTAGGCTTTACTATGTAGCAACTATCTGCAATTAACTAAAAATCTATTTTACTTCAATATTATTGGCTATTTATACTATATATATATAGGACGTGATATTTGGGGACCCCCACCCCCCTAAAAAATTACGTGATTTTCTGCACTCCCCTTATCGATTTTAACAGAATTGGTTAATTATCTAGTTTATTTAATTTATTTTGTTTAAAATTTTAAAAATTATAATTTTTTTTAATTTTTGTTGTCTAGATTATTTTTCTTAATCCATTGCTTTTCACTGGACAATTAGGACACTGGACAAATTTCCAATTGTCCAATTGTCTAGTTGCCCAACCCTGATTTTTAGAACCTTGTACCTATAAAAAAAACTAAATAATTTATAAATCCCTACTTTATGCAGCAATTCCGTGCTATTCCTAATACATTCTGTGTTTACAACCCAATTCTGTGATTTCTGCGGTATTCTGTGAAATGCAGAAAATCATCGGCCCTGCTCCTAACCCTAACCCTAACGCTGGTAGCAAAATTTTTTTAGACTGGTGACGCTAGGGTCTTAAGAATCTGCTAGAGCCTTATCTAACTTTTTGACGATAAGTTCAAAATTTATCACATGATTACTATTAGTTCGCACTACATATTAAATCGATACGTATAAAAAATTTTAGACTTAACGTGTCTATGCTCTTAAAAAATATTGAAAATAATTGCATATCACTGAAAGAAATGCTTGTAAAAGGTTTTTAATAATAATTTATAATTATATTTTATATATACATTTTATATTTTTAAAAGTTTTATACTTTGGCTATTTAATTGGTCTGAAGAAATTAACAACTGTTTCTAATGCAATGAAAAATTTGTCTTGATCAAACGCTCAAATCATCTATTCTCATGTTTTCAAGAATATTATTATTTTTTGCGATGAATTCTTAAATTATTATATTTGCTAAATAAAATTGAATTGACGTCGTAAATTTAGGCGGATTGATATATGGATTGGCAAGACTTGAAAAGGTTGCATAGTTTTCAACTAAACATTCATTACCGATAGGTTGATTTAAACCTTCATTAACGAGTTATCTAAATATTCATTACTGATACCGGTAGGTTGAATTTAATTCTCAAGTTGCTTAAAGTATTGGTAATTAATTTCGTTTCTGTGCGATTAGTAAAATTTTTGACTTAACAATTTCAATGTATTGTGGTGTGTCTTCTATAGGTTTCTCTCTTTTCTTTGCGGTATAACTAAATGTCATAAATGTATCAATAAATTTGAATAGTGCTTGAAATTTCCCAGAGAATCACTCCAAACTTATAGTATCAGATTTCTTATCATATTTGTATCTAAGGAAGTTAAACATTGTAGCCCAATTCCAATGAACAATAAACCAGCTATGTAACAGAATAATTTATAGTGTTATTTCTTACTTTCTTCATGTCCAGATGACAAGTTATAAATTTACGCCTTTGTATTTTCATAATTTTTACTTTTCTAGATAATTAAATATAAAGTTTAATCAATAATGTAATTTGCAATTTAAGTTTAATAAAAATTTACGATTAAATGATTACCAACCGTTTCTAAAATATCATCATTATAGTATTTGAAGATCATGTTTTCGATATGTGAAACATCAAAAACAAGTTATTCTTGATGCAGTGTAAATAAAATAAAAAGCATTGAATATGTATACCTATAACAGAAATGATAAAGAATAATAAAAGAGTAAAATTAATATAATGTATGAAAGAATAAAGAGGTAACAGATAATACTATAGTGAAAGCTCACATAGATAACCAGATTTTTTTGTGATAAATAATTATCATTTTTGCCTTAATCTACGTCAATTTTATGGGTAAAGGGAGCCTCCAGGTGATTCAAGAGATAATTAAGATATACTGTATTCGATCACTAACCCTTTGAATTACTGTCCATTAACAATTAGGTCTGTAAAACAACTTGTTAAACCTTATTTGAAATAAATAAATAATATGTATACCTACATTAGAAATGATAAAAGACAAGTAACTTAGATCAATATATATAATAAAAAAGTAAAAATAATATAATATATAAAAGAATAAAGAGATAACAGATAATACCACAGTAAAAGCTTACATAAATAACCGGATTTGTTGTGATAAATAATTTGATGACTTCGTTTACATAGAACCATATTATAATATCCATCACTATCTATTTATTAATTTTAGCATAACAATTTTAATACTCCAAAATTATAAGAATATATACTTTTTATGACTTCATAAGGATGCAATAACATTCAGATAATAAACTCTAATATTCGTCAGGGCTAGTTGAAATATATAAGGAGGTTAAATAATTATTTTTATTTTTGTATAGTGCCTTTGCTAATGATTTTAATCCTGTATTACTTATTGTTTCCATATTCTATGCTCTGGCCCATTCTCGCATTACTTATCGTACTTTAGTCAATTTATCTTATTCTATTTGAGGTTCTTTTGAATGAGATATACGAGCCTGGCGACGTTGTTCAATTTGAGGTACAGTTACAGGAGAACTTGGAGATTTTGTGATTACTATAATCTTCGAATTTCCAGAACTGACAGCCACAAACGTTAAGTATGCTATTTTATAATTAGATAGCTGCGCGACACCATCGCGCAAAACCAGGAACGGAATATTTAAACAAAGATCAAAATTAAAATTCAAAAAAACAAGTAGTTATTACTATTCTTCTCAAATTAATGAGATTAGTGATTGTCGTGCTTTGCATACTATATGAAAAAGGAGAAATATAGAAATTTGAAGTAATAGGGGTTTCAAAGTTAACAAATAAGTGGTGCATTTTAAAATTAAATGAGAGTTTGAAAAATTTTATTTGTCTTTCAAGATTTTAAAATTGGAAAATGAAATGGAAGTGTCTGGAGATCACTATTTCTTAAATCGGAAAATTTTTATTATATTTTGTAAAAAAAAAAATAAAAATAAAAAGTAAAACTTCTGAACTTTCATTCAATTTGAAGTTAAGATCAAATTGTGGAATCACTTATTTCAAAATAAATATGTCATCAATTTCAATTAAAATTAGGTTTCTATATTTTAACTTTGAAGCTTCTAATATAGATATTCAATCATTGATTGGATTTGGATTAAGTGTTAGTTGCGAATTTGTTCAAAATAAAAGCAAGAAATTAACACCCAATAAAAATTTATATGAATAAAATATTAATGCTATTAAAATCTATATGATACCTTAATAGGTATGCTCTAATTGAGATATAAACTGATTTGGTTTGAAGGGCATTAATTTGGGTCAAAGGTATCTTAATTCTTAAAGTCTAGAATGTTTTGATTACTTCTATTCAATAATACTATTGCAACTTATTTGTTATATCTATATGTATTTCTGAGTTTAAATTACTATTAGTAAATTACAAAACATTAGATTATAGGAAATTTCTTACGAATTTATCAAATAATAGATTAATCACAAGTTTAATCAATGAGAGTTTGTATATAAGATTTTGTTTAGTAATTCTAATAGTCTATCTTTTTTATTAATATAAGGTGCCTGCTTTACGAAAGCTATAAGGGATTAAAAGCAATAAATGAATTTATATTGACCAATATTTAAGAAAGGGCATTAAAATTAACTTATCTGTTATGTTAATGAAGTCAGGATGCTTTTTTATTTATACTATAGTAAATTTTAAAGCACTAAATGTACAGTAGCCAACAAAAGTAACGACCAATTTGCAGATCACTAACACGTAAGCAAATAAGGTGGCTAGTGATTACTCCTTTTTTTTACATTTCCCAAGAAAAATTTTTTTTACCTTGTTTTTCGACTTCTGAATAAGAACCAAAAAAGAAAAAAAGTCCAGAAATCCACCTCAAGGTGTTGCACACCTAATAACCTACAAAAAGTAAGAAATTACCCTGTTTTATGCCAAAACATAACTACTTAGTTAAACTACTTAAGAAATGGAGCATGCCTACACAATAAGTTTATAGCTTTTTAAACAATATATAAGAACTAAAAAAATAAAATTTCTATCTTGGTTTAGGCGTTTTTCGGTCCTCAAGAAGCAAAAAAAATGCACTATGGAAAAAAAGCATTGAAGAAATGGTGCAAGCCATTGCATAACCCCATTCACAATCTGGGGCTTGTACGGTTTGTTGTTTATAGCTAAGGTTCTGTATTGCGTTATAATTAAGTTTTATATAATAATAAAAAGCTCATATTCTTTAAATTATAATATAATTTTACATTAAGCTTTAATATTAAAAAAAAAAATAATAGCCGGCCTGGCTTTCTGCAGGCCGGCCCTTTAAAGAAAAAGACAATTTTTTTGGTCAATTTTGACATTAGCAGACAAGAGCTAGTTGATAAATTTTTGACGGATACCTTAGAAAGTTAAGATGCCCAAAAAGGAGACGAATCTAGGCTGTGGCAGATCGCATTTAGGTACCTCAGTAACCAAATGAGTCTTTATTGTTAAAAAGGTGAAAAATACGATAGTATATAGTATTTTTATATGTAGTTTATTTCTTATATCTTATACAATAAAGGCAGGATTGCCAAAAAAATAAATAAAAAAATAATAGAAACGTATATGAGTAAAAGTGTGCCATTTTTCAATGAAACACAAAAAGAACAAATGAAATAAATCTAAAATGCCAAAGTATAAAATTATACAATAAAAAAAAACTGGGCAGTTGGTGTCGAGTTTTAGGGGTGAATAGGCTTGGTAATAGCTTGAAGGTGTTTCACAGGTATAGTTAAAAGTTCATTAGCATTTAATTCGAATTTATATAAAAAAAATAATAAAATTTTTTATATTAAGATTCTTAAAAACTATCTTTTTCTGTTTTATGTTTTATTTGTTCATTAATCGAAGTATATTTAATGTTTTGATATGATAATTGTCGTTTTTGTCTTGTCTTATTAAAAAAGCTACAAAAATTGGCCAAAATCAAAAAAATTGAAATATAATGTAAATAATGGAAGACCCCCCGGCCTAAACATATTAAAAACAATTAGAAAGCATTAAAGAATAATATCCAAAAGTTTAAAAACCTTTTGAAAAGCGTAAACGATCTTAAAGTCAGTTTAAAAAAAGGATACTAAAACCTTAATGCGTTCATTCTTCAGGTGGTTTTGTGCCCAATAATGAAGATCCGAATAATATTGAATGCACACATGCATTTAATAATGTATTAAATTAATAAAAAAATTTTTTTTTGATATATATTCAGCCAAAATTATATTAATAAAAAATTTCTATTTTGAGCAAAAATCAGGCATTACTTTTGTTGGCTACTGTACATTATTTGCTTTATCAATATAACTGTCTTTTTTTAGCATCAGCATAAATTAAATGGATTATATAAGTAACATTCTTATTGACTCTTTTTACCTATAATAGAACTAAAGTTAACAGCTGATTTTTATTATTCGTGAAGTGGCAAGCTTGAACATGTTATGTTTTGTATGTTAACTCGATTTTATACTTCAATTTTTTCATATAAGAAAAATAATTTAAAAAATTAAAAATTTAGTATTATTTTAGTTGATATTTACTTAACCAATTTCAATAATAAAAATTTTATTAAATTTATTAATGGTATAAAATTCAATTCATATATGATATTAATTGTACTTAATTTTGGTGTAAAGTTAATATGGATCTTAAAGGGATACAGTAGTAAAGATCTTATTAATTTAGGATTAATTATAAGTGACTACTAAGTCAAGAAATGAATGATTTTTATTTATTATTTATGCTAACCGTGTAAAATCTGGTAAATAGGTCATTTTTGAAAAAAAAGAAAAGAGTCAGTTTAAAAAAAATGAATATATGGAATTTGTAAATACTACACTTAGATAAAAAAAAAAAAAAAAAAAAAAAAAAAAAAAGATTTAAGAATTTGGCCATTCTTTTAATTGAGCAGTTCTTTGTGCACATTCTTCGAGCCTATTAAGTTCAATACAAAGTGAAGGTGATATTTGCAGATTCATTAAATAGTTGTAGAATTAGCAGATCATCTAATCGCTGTACTTGAGAAAGCATTACATATAGACCATTGCTCGTATTACTGCTAGCAAGATCAACTATTGCTTTTTGGAGAGTTCTCCTTTGGCATTTATAATCAGTAAATGCGAGGGCAGGTGTTATAGGAAGTTAAAAACGTTGAAATCTTCTTTGAATTTTTGTGCTATCACATTTCCAAATAGTACATACACAGGGACGTTTAACAGAGTAGATAGATATATGATTTGGTTGGAGATCTTGGTACAAGCCAGAATTTCTACCTGTTAGCTCAACGATAACATACTTTGGTGGACTTTTTAATACTATAATATTTTTATTACTAACTGAAGATTCAATAAAATATTTATCATATACAACTTGTCGAAGAATTCCTTGAGAACCATTTGCAAGATTATCATTAGCACAAATATTCACAGTTATAACAACTTTCATATTTATGGATAAGGGTAGAATACCACAGACTGAGTTATCTTTTGTATCAGGTGTTGCCAAAAATTTTAGGCGAGTATTGCCAGTAAGAATATTACGGTTGTAATAATCTTGTGCACATAAATAAATAAGTGGTTGATTATTATAATAAGCATGTTCTCTTGTCTATCAAAGTTAATTTGAACACAAAGATCATTTCTTGTTACAAAAAAATGTCATTTCTCTATTCAGCTGAATTAATTTAATTATCACTAAGAATTTTTGGACGTAAAATAGATTTATGGACTTATGTAAGATTACCTTTACAGGACCCCGAAGAACTCTGATACAACTCAGATCTGAATTTGTATAATTTTAGCAATATTTTAGCCAAATATATGTATAAAATAGAGCAAAATTTGAAAATTTACTATATAAATATGCTATGTTTGATGAATTTCTATGCAGAATTTTCTTTTTTAGAATCATCTGAGTTGTATCAGAGTTTTTCGGGGTCCTACCTTTACGCATACATTCTAGAATGTTAGCATAAAAGGGATCTTCTATTTGACGCATTGGCTTTTTTAAAATAATCACATGTTTGACATTTAACTAAGGACTTCTTCTTGTAGTATTATTAACAGAACAAGTACCAATTGATGAAGGGCTAATATTATGTTTTTTCTTTGATAATTTTGACAAACCTTGGATAGTAGTAGTAGTCTGAGAGTCATTAGAAGATACAAGAGCAATATTATCTGGAATATATAAGGCTGGGTCCAATACAGGTGGCAACTGCATAAAATCACCAATAAACATAATATTTATTCTAGCAAAAGGCATAGAATCATCTGTCGCCTTTAATTTTTTCAAAAAAGTATGAAATTGAGCTATAAGATTTTTACTAATCATGGAAACCTCATCCAATATAACATACTCTATGTCAAACCATAGTTCTTGAAGTTGTCTAGAGATTCTTCAGCTGAAGAGTTAAGTTTTTTGCCATTTTTACTAAAATCAAATCCACATGCAGAATGGATAGTACTGCCATAAATATTAGTAGCGGCAATACCAGTAGGTGCTAAGAGTAAAAGAGTATTGCGTTGGGAAGTGTATTCAAAATAAAAACTAATAGCTTCTATTACTCTAGATTTACCAGAACCTCCTGCACCTCCAAGATAAAGCAGCAATTGTGATGGTTTAAATTTGCAATCCTTTTGATTTCTTCGCCGATGGTCATATACAAGGTTGTAAGCTTTTTTTTGCTCCTTATTTAAACCAGATGCAAAATATTCTAGAGGATCAATGTTTTGTTCAGCAATACTAATTTTTAGAGAAGTAGTCTGTTGATTATTGTCTGAATGATTTAGAGGTTGATTATTTTCAAAAACATTAGCATTATTGAACTAACAAGATGTTTTTCGATAATTATTGTATCTTGCCAAACTTTTAAAAGTTTATTATCAAGAGTATTACTTGCTCATATGTTTTTTAAGGTAAAATTACTAATATTATATGATATGTTTAAGTCTGTATAATAGTTTGTAATGAATCTTTCTCTTATTCGTAAAATAGTTATAGTATTATTAACTATTTTAATATCTTTTAAACCAGATCGAATAATAGCAGCTGGATCAAATATAGTTATACTTTCTGATATATCAGGTGTATCTAAGTTGTCATCATCATCAAGAAGATCATATTGATCATTAGCATCATATCTGGGAACAGAACAATCTATATGGCAAGCTTTTGCAAGAAGTGAATTATTATTGCATTTTTACATAGCTCACAATTTAATGTTGATTCTTCTGAGCATCTATGGAGTAAATCTATATTTGAAATTATGGATTTCAATTGGAAAGAAATAGCAGAACTATCCAAAAAGGCTTAACATGCTTCAGTCCATGTATTATAAGATTCTAAAAGGTCTTGAATAGATTTTCATAGTTTAAAAAGCATAAGAATATATAAACTATAACATTCAGCATCTTCTATATTATCTTTTTTAGATATTTCTTTACTACACAAAACAACAACTCTTTCAGTTCCTTGTCTTCTATGCACTTGAATATAAGTTTTATTTTGAGAATATACGTCATCAGATTCATAGATGGTATCAGAAAAAAATTCATTTCCTTGGAAAAAAAGTGATAGTTTCCTTTTCTTGAGCATTGGTCTGATAATATAAAAGCTCATGAGAATTTATTAAGGTCTTTCAGATGCAAGCTGCATAGTTATAGAGACAGACGTTGTGCAAAGAGAAACCTCGAAATTGATAATCAATTCGAATATTTATTGCTGTTAATTTATTGTTAAAGGATGAGATTAGAAATGATTCATCTGTTGTGTTTTGGATATTTTTATCATCATGAGTATCTGAATCATCATCAAATAACCAAAGTTTTCAGTAGAAATTTTATAATATTTTTCATATTTTTTTTTAAGATAAGTCACAAATGATTAAAGATGTATTGATATGAACATGTTTGGAGTATAATGGTCAGAAATATCTAGTAGTTAGGCTGAAACCTGTGAACTAGTAAGTTCTGATTGGCCTACTATTTTGTTAAGACATTTTGTAACAAGCTTGTGTAATCTATTTACAAGGTCAATTGATGCTTCATCTAATGCCTGAGCCATAAATGTTTGTAAAGTGGAGGCCATATCAAAAACGAGCTATATGTACTGAGATCCGATTTAGT
This sequence comes from Gigaspora rosea, assembly GCA_003550325.1. NCBI lineage: Eukaryota > Fungi > Glomeromycota > Glomeromycetes > Diversisporales > Gigasporaceae > Gigaspora > Gigaspora rosea. The sequence goes on along the minus strand of QKWP01003676.1, from coordinate 5,433 downwards.
AATATAGTCAGTGATATAATAAATATATGTAGAGCTAATTTTCGAGTTGGTATAAATTTGATATCATTGTTTCCTCTACAAGCAGCAGTTATATATGGGTTGTGATTATTTTAAAAGTATTAACACATTGAACAGCAATAATACCTTGATTAGAAAAGATCATGCCAGGAGGATCTACTAGCTCTTGTGGAAAATCAAATCTATAGTCTTTATGTAAGCCACAATTATATTTTTTGCAAGTTTGACTACAGCTATGAAAAAGTGTATATTTAGCAATTGCAAGTAAATCTTGACATAATTTTTCTTCAAAGTTAGAAGATCTGGGATCTGGTATAGGCTTAAAGGATGGATGTATTCTTTTTTCAAGAATTGTTTTTGGGGCTATATATTTAGCTTTAAGCATTTCATCCGTTAATATTTCACCTTTAGTAAGAAGATAACTAATATCTTCTCAAACAATATCACTAATATAGTGTAACAAACATTGACAAAATTCTTCATCATCTTTAATTTTATGATATAGTGTAATTGGGTTGAAAGTGCCATGCAACCATATAAGCATATGACAATGGGGGTGCCTCTATCCTGATATTCAACAACACTATAATAGTTTTTTATAGCACCAAATATACCACCATTTACTTTATTATAACCAATTATGGTATTTATAATTAGCTGAATCATTAGATCAAAATATTTTACAACACTGAAGGATCAAGATGCGTGAACCGAGATCTTTCAGTAGCTTTTGGAAAATTTTCAGGAACAAGTTCTTCAAGATTTATTTCATTTCCTGTATACAACATAACAATAGGGCTATGAAGATCTGCTGAATTGATAGTAATAAATAATGAGAGAGTACCATCCCACATAATGAGAGCACAAATTTTATTACGTATATGAGCGCGCGATTAATAAGAAGCTATTAATTTAGATCCAGCAGCATTAATATTCTTGAGTAATTTAATAATAGCAGGGTTAGATATATATTGTTTTTTTGTTCTTGTTCAATAGCCAGTTTTATATCATGTGGATTGAGCGTAGATATTAACTTAGCTGATTGCTCAAAATTTTTATTTCGAGTTAAATTATAGGATTGCGCAGATACTTTTCGCCTTTGCAAAACATTAAAAAGAACAAAAGAAAATGATCTATATTGTCTAAACTTGGAATTATAATGACGCATTAGGTGATTAGCATACTTTTTTAGTGATAAATGTATTAATCTGCCTTCACGACCACCAATCTCATATGGATATAAAACTGGAAATTCAGCAGGAAAAAGTGTCAGATTTTCTTACTCATTCAAAGGTTTATTGCTATGGGTAGTGCTTCTAGGTCCGGTCCGGGTCTGGTTCGGTCGGGATCAGACCAGACTCAGACTCTAAATTTTACTAATTTCAGACTTCAGACCAGACTCGGACTCAACTATGAGTCTGGTCCGGGTTTGGTCCAAAGTCTGCAAACTAGTTTGAGTCTAAATATAATTATATGTATTTTTTGGTACTGAATAAGTTTACTTAGTGCATTTTGTAAGAATTAATTAGTAAAATTTTATGAATCATAAGATTTTATAGAATTTTATTAATAAAATTCTAAAAAATCCTATAATTGCATATTTTTATTAATTAATTCTAACAAAATGCACTAGGTAAACTTGTCCAGCACCTAAAATGTATTAAAACAGCCTATTTGGTTTTATTTTACTTGAAATTTAGAGATTTGATGCACAATTTTGGATTTTTGATCAAAAAAGTCAAATTTAAGCATCTTTTCTCCAAATTTCAAGTAAAATAAAAACAATTCTGCTGATTTAATGTATTTTAGGAGCTGTACAAGTTTACTTAGTGCATTAAGTTAGAAATAATTAGTAAAATTTTGTGAATCATAAGATTTTATAGAATTTTATTAATAAAATTCTATAAAATCTTANATTCTAACAAAATGCACTAAGTAAACTTGTTCAGCACCTAAAAATACATTAAATCAGCAGGGTTTTTTATTTTACTTGAAATTTGGAGAAAAGATACTTAAATTTGACTTTTTTGATCAAAAATCCAAAATTAAGCATCTTTTCTCCAAATTTTAAGTAAAATAAAAACAATCCTGCTGATTTAATGTATTTTTAGGTGCTGAACAAGTTTACTTAGTGCATTTTGTTAGAATTAATTAATAAAAAGTTGTGAATTTTAAGAATTTATAGAATTTTTACTAATAAACTTCTATAAAATCTGATGATCCACAAAATTTTACTAATTATTTCTAACTTAATGCACTAAGTAAAATTGTTCAGCACCTAAAAATACATTAAATTGGCAGGGTTGTTTTATTTTATTTGAAATTTGGAGATAAGATATTAAAATTTGTCTTTTTTGATCAAAAATTCAAAATTGTGCATCAAATCTCTAAATTACAATTAAAATAAAAACAAAACAGCCGCTTTGATGCATGTTTAGGTGCTGAACAAGTTTACTTAGTGCATTTTGTTAGAATTAATTAATAAATATTTGTGAATTTTAAGATTTTATAAAATTTTATTAATAAAATTCTATAAAATTGTATGATTCTAACAAAATGCACTAAGTAAACTTGTTCAGCACCAAAAAATACATATAAATATATTCAGACTCAGACTGGTCTGCAGATTCGGACTAGATCCAGACCGGACCATAGTTGAGTCTGAGTCTGGTCTGAAGTCTAAATTAGTAAAATTAGAGTCTAATCCCGAACTGGACCCGGACCAGACCTAGGAGCACTACAACAACAATAGCAACAGAGATATCCCAGGACCAATTGGACCAGGCCCTCAAAGAAAGTCAACTGATCTTTTGGACCTCAACTTGAATATCAAACAGATTAACACAGTTTCGATGCACATTTTGACATAACCATGGCCTCATCGCACAATACTCGTCTCCAAAAAACATATAGTCAAGCACTTATAAAAAGGGACAACCGGGTCAAGACCAACGATCATGTAATAGAACTTTGGACAAACCATATTAATTCACAACTACAAAAGAGACAAATAAACCCTTCAATTTACACTCTGGCACAACGACACTATAATTGACTGCTTTATCTTGAAAGAAAAATTTGCAACCTTTATTAATTATAAATTTAAAGTTGCACCAAAGAATGAACCTATACCAGAGGCTATCAAAGCTAAATTCAATACATACCTTTTCAAGAACTAAAGCAAATGAACTGGCCCACCAGACTGCTTTCATGTCCCTCTTCTATAAAGCCCTAGAACGATACAAAAACTTATATAATGTACCTTATACAAACAAGCACAACCAAGATTAGATTTATGATAAACTTAAAAAACAAATTGCGATTAACCATATGGGTATTATGTATTAAAACAGCCCTTTTTACATATATTTTATTTTGAGATAATTGAGTTTAATCATTTGTTTTGATTTTCGGACTGATCCGGGATTAATTAAATTTCACGATTTTGATTGGTTAAATGTAACAGATGACTAACGGGTAATCTCATGATGTGTTGGAATTACATGGCCTCGTGTAATTTTTCTTTTACAATTATCTTGATTTTTTATTATGCAAATCGACTTTCATTTATAATTGAAAAATATCGATCGTGCCAAAATTTATATAAATCTAATGAAAACTCAATTTTCAAAAAATTGCAAAAAAGGGCTGTTTTAATACGTAACACCCCACATTACTAAAATTAACATGATTAAAAAAATCACTAAGAGATTAGGGGCATGCCATTTATTATATAATATTTTTTACTTAGTAGCCATCTCTACCCATGTATGGTGTAATCATTTTATCTAATACTGATTGATTAATATAATATATAGATGTGATGTGATCACTACTTCTGACCATGTATTCATGATAAAAATTACATAATAAATGGCATGCCCCTTACCAAAGCAATATTCTACGCAATTGGGTTTGTCTGTATCAGTTGTGCTTTGACCTTTGAAAAAATGAAACAAATTATCTATACTGTTATAGATGAGCAGAAAGAACCATATCCAGAAGACCCTAACGATATACCTACTGATACCAGGAAAATGCTACCCTTCCGCCTCTCTATTGAGAATTGTATTGAGACTTGTGCAATAGTAGCAGCCCTAAGAAGAATTTACATATTCAAATCACTCTCTGATAAATTTTCTATAGAATGCTAACCCCTCCCATCTAACCTGAAAAATTTGAATGAAGCAATCAAGCACCACTTTCCCATCTGGCTTGAGCGACAGCTCTCTCAACTAAGTCACTACTGCAGTATACTAAAGCAATACTACACATTTGAAAGAATGCCAGATAGCTATTTCAATTTACCGCCTCCTAAATCCCTTTTACTATCCACTTCGCAAGAACTTGATCATAGAATTTGCAATCTCTTCCCATTTAGACCCAATGATGCTGAATAGAGATTGAAATTGAACATAGTATAACTGATTGCTGGTCGAATTGGTCATAATCGATTACAAAATTTTTTGTTTGATCATAATTGATCAAACTCAATGATCAATTATAACTATTTGATCAATTATAATCGATTAAAGGCTATAATCGATTATAAAAGTTTAATTGATTACAATTAGAAATTCGATCTTGATATGATCAATTTCAAAAGTTAGTTTGATCAATTATAATTTTTGATCAATTATAATGATCATAACCTATAAGGGAGCTGTCGTAAATCAGGTATTTCTATCTCTTAAGGGACTACCCCACCCATCTACACCTGACACCTTATTAGCCAATCAAATTGCACAAAAAATTTATATATTAATTAATAAAAAACTTTGATATTATGTAACTTTTTGATCTACTAAGCCATTTTAGATAATTTAACTACCAAAATAATCCTCTCAAAGAGAGGATTCTAACAAGCCCAAAACTATTAAAATCCAATTACTAGATCGTAAGATCAATCTAGATTTATATATTATTATATAGTATATTAAAATATTATAATATTTATAGTAATACAAATCTATATCAATATTATGATCTAGTAATTGAAATTTAATAATTTTAGGTTTATTAGTATCCTCTCTTTGAGAGGATCATTTTGGTAGTTAAATCATCTAAATTGGTCCAGTAGAGCAAAAGTTATTTAATATTAAATTTATATATAAATTTATAATTTTAATTAGGGCAGTTGCACTTATTACGTAATATATTTTTATTAGGAGGGTCCCCAGTAGAGACAATTCAGGAGTTCTGGCACAGTGGCATCCAACTTGCATATAAATTCACTTCTGCATCGTCAAATCAATGATTTCTATCTAGAACACATTTATTTATCCAAATTCATATCAAAAAGGATATCATTTTGACATAGTGGGTATAAATTTGTATTTGTGTCGTCACTCAAATGACGATAAATTTGTGTTTGCGTCGTCATTCCAGCATAGTGATATTATTTTTTGTATATCT
>QKWP01003674.1:0-16044 GCA_003550325.1 Gigaspora rosea | reverse complement strand
TTTCCATAACTAGTAAAACTTAAAAATTAATGAAACTTACTCTAAATATTGTGTGTTTGCGTCAAAATACTTGATGAAAATTATTACATGGGTATACCCTACTGGAAACCATGTCTACATATAAAAAATAAACGAAAATGAAGTAATATGTTGGTAATATGTATAATAATTTATTACAATAATTACCTCATCATTGATTGGTTTATGTGCAATTTCCAGATACAACTTCAGTTCATTTTGTCCAAAACCCATTATTGAGCAAATTCTATTCATTGCTATTCGTCACAAAAAGTTAAAGTTCATAATGACCATATAGAATAATAGAAATCACATTTTAAATCACTTACGCAGGCTAAGATAATTGTCTGTAATTGGTCTAATCATATAATTTTCAAGTGCCCAGAATCTAATTTGTTTGGTTGGAATCTCAAAATTGATTGCGAGTTTATCTTTAAATGCACCGTAAGTCTCAATTTTTAAAAATTTGAATTGTAGGACTTCAGATAACGGATATTGTGGATTGTCAAAATTAGCAATACCGCAGCCTTGGTGGAGATTCATGATTTTGGGAGTTACAACCTAACGGTAAATTTTAAATTTACTGTAAATTTTAGATTTATTGGAAATTTAAATGTATTTTAAATTTTAATTATTAATCTTCAATTAGATGAATTACCTTGGCACATAAAACAAAATTTGCTCCTCTGCTTCTTCTATTTTTTGCTTATCAAGGCGTTTTTCTATTAAAATAAATAGATAAATTCATCATTAAAATTCAAATCACAATTTACTATAAGAATACTCACGCAAATGTTCTGGTATATCCTCAGGCAGCATTGGAGATAATACATCGTCGATGTCAGATTCGCGAATATATACCAATACATATGCACTTGAGAATTTGCCATGACCACCATAACTATTTTCAAACACCTCTTTATCTGTTACAAGTATAACTCTATCATCATTAAATTTTAACCTGTTATTAATATGCTAATGTTAATCATTTGACTATTACATTATTATAATACGATCTAAAAATTATGAAATCAAGAAATTAAAACCATTTATCGTTCTTTCTTGGCCTTATTAGAGCAGAATAATAACCGTTATCAAAGCAACCACTATGAACAAGTACTCTGAAAATTATAAAAGGGTATGAACATAATCTGTTATGAAAATAATGTACAATGACATAAAAATGTCATACTGTCACAAACCCATAAAGTAAATATTTGTGCGGTTTTGATTTATCTGCTTCTTGTGACAAATATTTTTGCAAATCAATTTCCATAGGAAACTCAAGACGATCGTGTATCTAAACAATTTTTTCATTAATAAAGGTTATAGGTTATAGATTATAATTAGGGATGAAAGAATACTGGAAAAGTTGGGTGTCTATTTTTTTTATAAATATATGGTTCTGGCCAGAAGTATAATTGTGATTTAAAGCATTTTTTACTTATTAAAGCTTTCTAAATACGATTATGATTTCGAAAAACTAGTCTCAGGTAGATTTTGCTTTTTTAGTTATATATAGCTGGAAGCTAGAAAATTTCAATCACATTTTCAACATTGCAGTTCACTCTATCCTTGTTATAATGGACCTGTCGGGCTGGGAAATTCCGTGTGTTATAATGGATATCCGTTATTGCATTATATATTATAATAATGATAATTTTACTCCGTTATAATTAGGGATCCGCTTTAACGAGGTCCGCTATAACGAGGGTAGAGTGTAATTAAATTATATAATATTGATATAGGCATGCACTGTATATACCTTATTACCGGTGGCATTTGTGCATTGTATTCAAACCGTTTTAATTGCAACTGTAACACGGATGGGAAACTTTCAAAAATTACTCCTTTTATCGCATCCTATAATTATAAAGCTTTTAAAACTCTCAATAAATATTGACCCATTACCCAATTTTTTTTAATAGTAAACAAAATTTTCACATACTTGCAGACCATAGTTTTCGGTATGGTACTTATTATTTCCTTTTAATTTTTCCTCTTTTATATAATTTTTCAAAGAATCATCCAAAGTCTTGCACCCCTTTACGCTAAGTTGAATATCTATAAAAATATAAATAAATTTACTTTAAATAGGTTTAAAAATAGAAATTTATTCATAAATAATGTATTCATTGTTACCATAATAATCTTCAACACGTGAAGACTCATAATTTACTTTAATACATTTAATGTAACTCTTTATTTTTCCTGCAAAGAGCTTGGAAATAGCATTTATATTCTATAATTTATTGTAAATTAGTTAGTCAATAACAAATTTTTGTTATTCTGCTTTTTGTTTTTTTTAAGGACATTTGTTTTTTCAAATGGAAGTTCAGATATAGCAACCGATGAACCGATGAAATCGTCAAAATAATGTAAAAATTCTGATTTTTAGGTTACATCTGAAATTGGTTTAATTAAATACTAGACTAGAATGAATTCTCGTGAGAGATTATTTCGCAAAATAAATCGGTGAATCAGTATAATTCTTATATAGTCTATCGCTGAGAACCATAATATGCTAATATATGCTATTTTAGTCTCATCTCACACAAAGAAGCACTCAATTCAGTAAATAACAAACTCACCTCCATTTTATTTTCTAAATTGTTTCGTAGCACATTGTTAAATTCATGAGCATCATGCTGCATGAAAGAGTTTAATGAATCCCATCCAAACAATTTCATTAATTCTTTGTTCCAACTGGAGTATCTGACATTTGCATTTGATAAAAAATATTTTGTATGGCCAATGAAACACTTTTATCATGTACATCATTGTCTGTAGGGATGATACACTGCCTATAATCAAAAAATGAATGCTATAAGGCTTAAAATATAGTTTAAAGTTTAATAAATGCTGCTGACCTTACGAAAATAGGTTAAGCAGAATAATGTTTGTAGAGTAGCATTTAGATAACCAGTCGTTCCCTCATTCTTTAGAGTAATATAACCGGTTGCTTTTTTTGAATCATAGCTATAAGAAAAGGTTTGCAGGTTAAAGATCAAATTTAAGCTTAAAATATAATTGAAAAAAAAAAAACAAAATACTTTTTAAAATCATGCCAAAGAAAGCCAGTTGGATCCTTAATAATTCGGACAAAGGCAGTAATATTGCAAGAATCGTCTTCAATTAAAGAACGAGCTTGATTCTTTAATGGAACAAACAAATTACGATGTTCGCAAAATCGATGATATCCCATACTTGGTATTTCAGCTGTAAAACGATGATCTGAACCTATAATAAAAATAATATTAGCGGCAAGGATTATGGATGGTATAGTTCACATACTTACCATGATAAACAAATTTCTTTGGGTCTACTGGATTCCATAAGGCAAAAGCAAACTGTGCACAGGAATGCCAACCATTAGGTGCTAAATTTTGATCAGCAAACTCCAAAAAAATTGAAACAACATCGTTATCAGTATTTCCAAGAGGATAAAGTGAAATACACCTGAATTTTAAGATCTCAATTTAGAAAATATGATTATATGATCTTATATAATTTACATGTAAATAAACCTACCATCTCCAACCTCCAGCAACAAATTCGGGGCTGATCACTTCCCCTTGCAAATCACTCCAACCGGTGATATTCCATGTGTAAAATTGGAAATCTTCAACCTCATAATCTAAATGTGGCATTTTACTATTTGCAATGTTTTTATCTACAATATAAAGATATATGAATATAAATTTAGTAATACGGAATTTTATCAAGATTTTGGTTAGTTATGACATAGATTTAAAGAACATACAATCTGTAACAACTAATCTAGACATTTTCTATATAATTTATGGTTTAAAAATATATATATATAATTATTAGAAAAAAAATAGCTATGAGCTTTAAGATATATATGTTAAAATTTAAGTTATTCTTATGATAATTACCAAAGCCTAAACTGGTAATATGCTGTATTTATACTAATTTAGTCTCAAAGTTCACAAATCGGAGTACGTACTCCGATTAGTGAATTCTTGGATGCTAAATTTGTAATGCGTGCCGTGATACAGTACACCGCAGCGAATAAAAAATTGTATTAGAGTTTTCTTTTCTCTTTATTATTCTTATTTTGGATATTATTGTTTTTACTAAAAAAGCAGTCTATTTTGGCATAGAGACCTACGAAAGAATTAATGCGCACTGTGGGGTCTTGGCATGAGGATCTTCGGCATGCCATTGTTGAACCTAAAGGCATGTAATTAATTATAATAATATTGATAATAACATATATGACAATATCTTAAAATAATTCCTATTAAATCTATATATGGTCCAGTACCATTTGATTTTTTTTTTAAACAAAATTTTTTCATCAATTAAATTAACTTAAATACAGTCAGACCAAACTTTTGATAACATGAATTTAGAGAACAATATGAAAATTTTCTTTTATGGAGGTTAGAAATATATTTGAGCCAGACATTTAGATGGATTTTTCTGCATTTCATATATACAGTTTTATGTACGTTGGCGATCTCTTGCATTTGTATGATCGTATATCTTTCCTTTTCTATTTTTACGGAAATTTCGGGCTCACTTTATGTTTTTTCCTTTTTGGGTATAATTGAACATCTATCTAAATTAGTATCACTGGAATAGCAAGTATGTTTTGTAACGATTTTAATACAAACAAAGCTTGTTTTTTACTGAATTAGTGATAAGTTCTGCAAAAGAGTTTTTTATGATAATTCTAATGCAAACTACACAACACATATCATAATAACGGAATAGTGTGTAAATTGTATAGCAGAGATTTTCACTGTAACTTATACGTAATAACAATCACGATAATTCTCAACCTATTATGTAGCGTTAGGTCTATAACTGAATTCATTATAGTAACTTATGGTTTAAATTATGTTAATTCCAAGGCAACTAATTCAACTTTAATTCGCATAATGTGCCACCAGCATAATTTTTACCTGCCTATGAAAATTTTACTATCAATAGAGTATTTAAAGAGATCGCTCAAGTAACTTTGCCATGGATCATCATTTCGACAGCAACGACTTATTATTTTACTTTTCACATTTAAAGTTTTTATGGAAAATAAAAAAAAAATCGAGTAACCAAGCAAGCAAATATCAAATACTTACCATTTCTTAGCTTTCGCTCAAATTGAAACAAATTCAACTATTCTGCCATTAATCTCTTCATTTGATGCGGTAACCAATCAGCAACGAAGATCTAAACCCTATAAGAAAAATGGACCGTAAAGGTACGGGTTGGCTGAGTAAAGGCACGGGTTTTGGTGGCACGGATTAAACCCGTATTTGGTACGTAGGAGGCTTGGATTGGCACGGATTTTTGGCCCGTGGTGGACCGTATGCCCGTACAAAATGGACCGTTAATGGCTCGGGTTTTGCAACACTTTACTAGTCCAAATGGCACGGGATTTGGCCAGGTAATTAACGTGAATTAACGTGTTATAAAAAAAAAATATACATAAAAGTAGATTACATAAATTTATATCAACAATCAATACAATATAAACAAACTAACAACTGCTCATGTATCAAAATTTTGCAAGGATTTTTTTTTGTTAATACACCCAGTGCAGTTTCATTAGTTAATTTATGAGATATCGCAATTTTTTTAAAAAAAATCGTATATTGATCTTTCGCTCTTCGTGAAACGAGCCAACACGTACCACCTTCGACACGTATCATTCCGTGAAATGAAGGTGCCATTACGTATGACGTGTCATAACGTGTCACCTCCCCCGTACCACTTTTTACCGTGATATTCCGTCAACAGCTCTATACGTACCACTCCGACCGTGCCATTCCGTGGATTCCAGACACAACCCGTACCACACCCCGGACCACTTTTTTTATAGGGAAAACTGGTGGATTCTGGATTAATGTTTTTCCTATTTAACTGATGATGAGGGTTATAATTCTTTTTGGCAACATTTTGTATTGCCTCTCAAGATTTGGGGGAGTCAATAGAAATCAAGCAAATTTTTTTTAGTAACTTTTTTTAAAGTTTTAAATAAAAATAACTTATAAAAACTTGTTCGAATTTGACAAAAATTTTTTTAAATTAATTATATAAGTTTAAAAAAAAAATTTATCAAATTTGATTAAATTTTTGTTAAGTTATTTCTGTTCAAAGTTTCAAAAAAAAATTTTATTATAAAAAATTTGCTTGATTTCTATTGATTCACCCCATTTCGAGCTATTGTTTCTCAATTAAAGACACTCCGCCTTTAAATCTGAAGCTCTTAATGCTACACCTATATGGTATTGTTTTATGGCATTTGGCTAATGGAGCAGGTATTTTGGGATTTAGAACAATTTCTTGGTGCAAGTCAAAGATCTGTTATTCATTTCACATATAGATTTTTGGAAGCATGGTTGGATTTGGAGTGGGAAAGGATAAAGTAGCACAAGGTGCACAACTAACAACAGTTATTCAAGAATTTAACATGGAATAACTGGTTTAGAGCATAACTTATCTAATGTTATTGGTGTGATGGATGGGTTATCTATACCTATTCATAAAAATAACACATTAAATTATAAAAATTTATACACAAATCAACTTCTTGGAGTTGTAGATAATCACGGACAATTTACATATATATGCCAAAAAAAGCAGAATAATATATTAAAAAATTTTAAATATTATTAAATTATTTTAAAAGGAAGCATACATGTGTTTGATAAATCTTCTCTTTACAATGAAATTTTTCATAACCAAGAACTATAGGTTCCAGCTATTTATATATTATTACTAATCCTGCATATCACTTTAAATTTATTTAATGAAACGATTTCTAATTTTAATACTTTAACTTTCTTTAATGAAAATGTGTTATATAAAATTTATTGTACAGAATTAAAATAAATTGTTTAAATTATTTATGCTTATTGTATTTTATACATTTTATATTGATAGAAATAATTTATTACTTGATAATAATAGGTACAAAAATAATAAAATTGCTAATAATAGTAAATTTACTATTAACAATAATAATGGTAATAAAATTGTTGATAACAATAAAATTAAGAATGTATTTATGAATATAGAAAAAAACAAATAGCAAAAATACAAAAAAGAGAATACTTGGTAAATCTTTGTTTAAATAGCAACAATTATATACTTTATTATTATGTGCACTTATTTATACTTTTTTTTAATTCCAAATTACCTTGAAAGCTTTACATGGATGAGAGTACTACTAGCTATACATGCAACTTTTGTTTGCCAATTTAAATGGTTCGCCCAAAGGTTTTAATACTAAAAGCTATATCTGTAACTGCTAAAAAATTGCCTATTTAGACCCTCTAATCAATTTTACTACTATTACTAGAATATTAGTAGTATATAAGAACCCAAAATATACATAGATAGGTTAGGCTAATTATAAAATTATTAAAAAAAGAATGATAGGGAATGTTTAAAACGTTGTGCAATTATATGTTTTTGACTATTTAGTTAAAGTTAGGGTAAGGGTTAGTTCAAGGTTAATTAAGGTTAGGGCATGTTTATAGATAAAATCACCTTTCTGACATCAATATAGGTTTAGGCATTAGTTTTCTTGTGTTCTTTGTTTTCTCACTTTTTTCTTCTTTTTTCTTCGTCGGCCTGATCTGTGTCGATCAAAACAAACAATTTAATTGGCCTTATATTACGTAATTGTACAATGCTTTAAACAACCTCAAAAATTGACAAAAAATTACTATAAATAGAAAAGATCTGCATAAAAATACCAAAAATAAGGAAACTAATACAAGTCACTCTCGTTATAGTGAAGTCCTCAGCTTGTAAAATTTTTTCACTATATTGAGAAATTCACTATATCGAGAACCTTTTATTATAGTAATAATAATTCTGTTCTAAAAAAATTCTTCACTATAGCCAATCTTCACCATATCGAGAGTTCACTATAATGAGAGTGACTTGTATCTGACCTATCTATATCATTACAAAGTTATTTTTATATAGACTTATGTATTTAAAAATTATGTAAGTCTACAAACCCAATGTAGACTTACATAGCATAATTTATATATAAATGTAATTTTTAAATAATATTTATTTAACAGTTATATAACAAAAATTTAAAATATAAAAATGTGAGATAGGCTAGTCGTGACAGAAAATTTTCACTATCACGTGACTAAAGATCATTTCCGACCTGGTACGTTCTATTCATAAAAATAAAATATTTTAAAATTTTAATAAAGTTATTTCTCAACAACTATCAGACTAAATTTAATAATTTTTTTTTTATTTTAATTCTATAAATTTATAGAATTCAAACAAAAAAAAGTCTATTGAATTTAATCAGATGGTTGTCAAAAATATCTTGGCTCAAAGTTAGAAAAAAATAAAAACATCTATCAAAATAAAAGCTGCACCAAAGTTTTTTTAAAACTTTGAGCAAAGATATCTTGACAACAACCAGACTAAATTTGATGAACGTTGTGAGGTTGCAGGACGTACCCTCCTAATAAATATATCAACTTTACACTACTAATACCAACTAAAACTACTCTAACTCAACCCTAATAATGGTGAAAGGCAACAATTGAGGCGTGGATTGACTTGGTCCGAGTAATCAGGGTCGAAATAGAGCTCTTGATTATGTTACAAGACTCTAATACGAGGTCACAGGTTTTTGGAAAATTTATACAGAATCATGTATCGGTAGGTTATCAGTTTATAATAATAACAGTTTATTTAATCATATAGGGGGGAAATTACTAACAACAACACTTCTACTCTAATTTCGAAGGTTATTACTTTACATTGAACTCTATCTGTATCGTGCTTCGTACTTTTTACTTCCTTGGGACCTGTCTTTTGTGAAGACCAAAAAGACAACATATTTATACTTTACATATTACTGCGTCCCATTGCTAATACTATTAACCTTCCAAGGTTTTAACAGGTTTTCTAGACTCGATATATCAAATATATTCGATATATTTGATATCTTTGATATATTAAATATAATTGATATATTTGATATATCTGATGTATTTGAGATATTTGATATATTTAATATCTTTACTATCTCAGATCGTTGAATCGAGTCAGGAACTGGTAATACACTTATTACAGTACTATACTAAGAATTTATAGTACGATTTTGGGGTATAGATACACTACATAATATTACTAAATATACATATTGGGCTTACAATAGACAACTAAAAACTATAATTAATAGAGAGTAACAATATAAAAAGAAAATCAGGGTCAATTTATACTCTCACAATAGTTTTTTATTTTAATTCTATAAATTTATAGAATTCAAATAAAAAAAAGTTCACCGAATTTGATTGGATAGTTGTCAAGATATCTTTGCTCAAAGTTTTAAAAAACTTTGGCACAGCTTTTATTTTAATAGACGTTTTGATTTTTCTCTAACTTTGAGCAAAGATATCTTGACACTCATCTGATTAAATTTAATAAACTTTTTTTGTTTGAATTCTATGAATTCATATATAATTCAAACAAAAAAAAGTTCATTGAATTTAGTCATATGGTTGCCGAGATATCTTCGCTCAAAGTTAGAGAAAAATCAAAACGTCTATAAAATAAAAGCTGCTCCAAAGTTTTTTTAAAACTTTGAGCAAAGATATCTTGACAACCTTCCAATCAAATTTGATGAACTTTTTTTATTTGAATTCTATAAATTTATAGAATTAAAATAAAAAAACATTCATCAAATTTAGTCTAATTGTCAAGATATCTTTGCTCAAAGTTTTAAAAAATTTTTGGAGCAGCTTTTATTTTAATAGAAATTTTGATTTTTCTCTAACTTTGAGTGAAGATATCTTGGAAACCATCTGACTAAATTCAATGAACTTTTTTTTTGTTTGAATTATATGAATCCATAGAATTCAAACAAAAAAAAGATCATTAAATTTAATCAGATGGTTGTCAATAATATCTTTGCTCAAAGTTAGATAAAAATCAAAACGTTCATCAAAATAAAAGCTGCGCCAAAGTTTTTTTAAAACTTTGAGCAAAAATATCTTGACAACTATCCAATCAAATTTGGTAAACTTTTTTTTATTTGAATTCTATAAATTTATAGAATTAAAATAAAAAAACGTTCATCAAATTTAGTCTGGTGTTTGTCAAGATATCTTTGCTCAAAGTTTTAAAAAAACTTTGGCGCAGTTTTTATTTTGATTGACATTTTGATTTTTCTCTAACTTTGAGTGAAGATATCTTGACAACTATCCGATTAAATTCAATGAGCTTTTTTTGTTTGAATTCTATGAATTTATAGAATCAAAATAAAAAAATTTTATTAAATTTAGTCTGATAGTTGTAGAGAAATCTTTATTAAAATTTTAAAATATTTTATTTTTATAAATAAATCGTACCAGGTCGGAAATGGTCTTTGATCACATGATAGTAAAATTTTTCTGCCACGATTAGCCTACCTAAAAAAGTGTTAAGTAGCCAAATAAGTAAAATGCTAGAATGAAATAAAAGTTATAATTAAGATTAGGATTAGAATTAGAGTTTGTGTTAGGGTAAAATTGTAAAAGAAGCATTTTTAATTAAAAATACAACAGGGTTATTCTAGTAAAAATTTGAGATATTGACTATTTCTTTTTTTTAAAATTTATATAAAATTTTATATATATTTTATAATATATAAAGGTTACATAATTATATACATAAAATTTATTAATATATAATGTTTATATAAAATTTTTATCTAAATTTTACAATATATAAGATTTATATAAAATTTTTATTTAAATTTTACAATATATAAAATTTATATAGTTATAATATATATAATTTATTAATATATAAAATTTATTAATATATAAATATTTATTAAAATATAAAATTGGGAAAATTTATGTGTAGCCATGGCTACATATAGCCAGTTATACAATCTATAGCTCACATGATCGATTTTAGTTATTACAAATTTATCGATTACAACATTATTACAATATCAAAATTTATATAACTTATAAGAAAAATTTTATTAAATTATATTGTATGTCACAAAGTACTATTTTAATATAAAACCTCACAATCCTAACCATTAAATTCCAATGACCAAGAAGTACAAATTTAATATAAGTTACAACTCTCTAACCCTAAACCCTAATACGGAACACCACAACAATGCAATGAATTACTTCACCAAAACATTAAAGAAAGTACAATTTTAACCTAAAATCTCACAACCCTAATCCTAAACCCTATCTAACCCTAACCACGAAATACGATTTTAACCAAATTCCCAATTACTCTAACCCTAAACCTTAATATGGAACACTATAACAATGCAACAAATTGTTTCGCCAAGACAAAAAAGAAAACAAGTCAAGCAATGTCGAAAGCATTTCAAAAAGCAATACTGAAAAATGTTAAGTAATGACCACCTAACTCAGATGATATGTTGATTCCATTAACAGTGTCTCTATTCAAGACAGCACCAATAACGTCCTTCACAACACCAAAAAAAAAAGATTTGAAGTGTTAGTAACACGCTCATAGAACAGAACAAGAACTATAAAAATCACAAGAACCAAAACAAATAGAATCATACTTCCCATAATTTCCAAGAAGGCACAAAATCTTTTTAATAACAACATGCTCACAAGCCAGAACAACAAGAGTATAAAATCATACTTCCGGAAAATCTCAAGAAAGCTAAAAACGACCTTAATTACACCTAGAAAAAAAGTGTTTAGTAACACATTTACAATAGAACAAGAACTACAAATAAATGAAACACACTTTCCGGAATTCCCAAGAAGGCCTTTTACAGCACTATAAACAAAGAACTGGACATGAATATGCTAGTAATGTTAGTAATGTTAACACCTGAATGATGGCACAGTAACTATAAAATGCTGTTATGGCAACACCAGTACTGCAGTAATGATGTCGATGTAATTATGTTATTTGAAAGAAAGAAAGAAAAACACTGGCAACGTTTTGAAGCTAAATCTGCGTTTGGTGAATGTTGCTTATGAGCGGTTGGGCGCTAAACCTGTAAGCTTGGTTCCACTATCTTGAATAGGAGCCTGCGGGTGCAATGATGTATGTACTACATCGCAAATCCAGGGAACCAGAAAAAACCCACAAGAACCGTTTGGCAAGACCCGAATTAGGAGGTAGTGAAAATCGGTCTTTACAGTATGCGCCGAAGAAAGCGGATACTACGATCGGAACGAACCTAATAAGGGCAGGTAATCTCGGTTACCAAATCTGGGTAATGGTACATGGAAGGTGTCACAGTAGACTTTTGTGCGAGGGTAAAGTAGCCCTTAGGTCGTCGATATCTGAAAAGGGTTGTGGTTAGTAATAAGAGTACCATGAACTAGAGGGTTTAAATAGACAATTCCCGTAGTTGGGTTGTAGGTATGGCAGCTAGTGTAGTACCTCCGAGCAGACTACTTAAATTAGGCACCAAAAGTGCACGTATGGCTAGTTGTATCCTCATTCATATAACAAATATTACATCACTATAACTCATAATAAAGATCCCGGCCATAGCACATGGCCTCTAAACTAAAAAAAATAAATAAATAAATTTATTTTTATATATATTCAAATGAATTTTACATAAATCCTATATTAAATAATTATGTTAGCTGCACAATGCAATTGCACTAAAACCAGAAAAGTAATATAAATATTATCTTGCTCAACTGGTTATCAATCAACTTTAAGGTGTAAAATATCTTTACTATATGCTTTTCTTCTCTTTATTCATTACAGTAAAAGACTACGGTAACTTTTGCTCTTTCTATTTATATTAATTCTGCAATTACATATATTGTATAACACTTATAATTCTCTAATTTTACTTTTTTCATTGAAATGAGTATTTACGGTAAATTTAAACTTAATTCTAATGTCATTGACTAGAATTAATTTGTTAGTGAAATCTGATGTCATTGAAATAAAACAAACTTGTTTGTGAATAAATCAATTGTAAAATAATCTTAAATTCTCTATGAACTAAGTTGTTTGTAAAGTAATTTTTGGTGAGTTGATGCTACTGAATAGAATATTAAGCAAAAACTTAATAAAATCGAAATAAATCATAATAAATACAATTTTGAATTTAAAGGCAGTCTGATAGAGATAGAGAATATTTTACCTAATTTTTTCAACCATATGATACATATTACTGCATTCTCAGAATAACACAAATACCAAATCTGGTATTATGATTAGTTGGAAGAGCATGATGAAATCGGGCCAGTTTAGTTTGATTGTGAACAAATTGTGATTAAGATTAAATAGTTTAAAATAATAATAACTTATAATTACGTGTGTAAAGGTTCTTATTATTAATATGAACCAATATATTGATTATTATAGAAATACTATTTACAACCCTACTTGTTCTTTTCCATAAGCAAAACTAAACTTTTTAATTTATATAGGAGCTTTAATCACTATTCAGAATGGATGATCAAACCTCCAAACGAGTAATTGATCAGTCGTCTGGAGATTTGATTACCAGTTTGACACATTTGGGGCTTTGATCACCCGTTTGAAGATTCAATCACCCGACTATGCCAAAATAAGAAATTAATCACAGTAAAATAACAATACTTACTAAAAATAGAAAAAGTTAATTATAAAACACTGGTATGCTTATACACAAACAGTAGAGGTATATTATACCAGGAGCAGGTCAAAATTCTGACAAACAGAATCCTAACAGGTTATAATCCCAACAAAAACATCCTGACAATAAAAATTCTGAAAATTCTGACAACAAAAAAATTATTAAATTTATTTAAGTTAGGTTAGAGTTAGGTAAGTGCCTAGGATAGGGTTAGGGTGAGCACCTGGGCTAGAGTTTGGTTTAGTTGATTTTATAGTAAAGTTGCTCAAGGAAAGCTTTTTTTGATTGTCAGGATTTTTTTGTCAGAATTATGACCTGTCAGGATTTTGTTTGTTGGAATTTTGACAAAAACCCATTACACCAGCACAGCACATTGATATTTGAAAGTAAAATAATAGCTTTTTAACACCCAACTGAATATAAGATTTTGCGAATGACATTCTAGATGGCAGGTAACCATACGCACATCAATTTGCATGACTATGTTTCTGGTATTATCAAATAATCTGAACAGCAAAAATTCTGACTAATTATTTACAAAAAATAGAAAAGTCTATCAACTTTGCATGGCCTTCTGCCTTCTGACAAAATGACCAGAAATACAAAAAAGATCATAATCGACTTTGCAATAATAAAACCCTAACTACATATTCATACATATAAAGCTTTAATATGCTAAGAAATTAGGTGCTCGAATTACTGTTTAGCAGCATTTAAAATGGTCCATGTGATGATAGACATGTGAAAATTAAGTATCAAGACAGTCCCTGCGATGATAGACAGTGAAAATTAAGCACCAAGTAATATATAGTATCACATGGACCAATCAGATCCAAGATTTTGTAGAGTAATGACATTTTAATTGCTGTAAAACCATCACTACGTGATATTCATCACTTTGTTCCTGGTATATATAAAAATTAACATATATAAGTTTTATATAGTATTCTATATAATATTTATATAAAGCTATAGATCTATATAGAGTTTATAAAAAATGTACTTGTTGATGGTATATTTCAGGGTCCTAGTGTATGCAGTTAGTTCTATATCTCAGATTCTTTTCTGCAAGATTTCAAATACAGTAAGTTGTTTATAAACTATATATTTCACTTTACTACATTTTTGTATTTTTGCATCTGTTATTTTTTATTATAAGGTTGCACCAGTGATTTAAAATACATTGTACTAGTCATATACCAGGAATAGAGTGATATATAATATTATAAAGTATATAGTTTCTAAGGTATTTTTAATAATATGCATCTACAAAATCCTATAACTAAATAGATAATGCATTAAATATAGTAAAAATATGAATTTTTGCACTTAAAAATTATAATATACATTATATAGTACTATATTTATCTATTGTATAAGAATTGTTTAACTATCACTTTGACAGGTTTTTTCTTGATTAAAGTGCATAACAATCATAATAAATGCTATAAAAAATGTCTTTTTTTATTATTGCTTTTTGAAATTACATATATTATGAATATATTACAAGCATCAGTATTTACTATAGATAGTACTGTAAGAAAGTATCTAGATAATTTAAACCCTGATTATTTATAAAATTTAATTATATATCTGATAATTATAGGCTTGCTAGGGCAGCCACTTCAAAGAATTCTAGTATGATTTTCCAAAAGTTAATTCCTGCTAGCTCATTTTTCTGACACCATATCCCTAACAGAATGTTTCACCTATAGCACTTTTTGTTGACAGAATCTTTTTCAACATACCATGTTTTTGATATACCCTTTTTTTGATATCATATCTTTTCAACAAGACATTTATCTAACATGATATACAGTTGCACCCCTAAGTGCATGCTCTTGGGACCAGACATAATTATACACTTAGAGAGGGTATGCATTTATAGAATTACCCTCTCTAATGCATGTCTTAGAAATCAGATATAAATATGCATTTAGAGAATATGAATTTATAAATTAATAATTCATATACTGTAATAAAACTCCAAGTTAATATAAAAAATATACAGTAAAAAAAATTAATAGTAAATAAATATATAGCTTATTTTAATTACTTAGTTTATATGCAAATAAGCTTTATACTCATGAACTAAACTAATGCGAATAAAAAGAAATTATAGTAAATAAACATGAACTTGAATTTTAATTACTTAGTTTATCCTTATACTCACCGACTAAATTAATGCGAATAAAAAGAAATTAAATAGTAAATAAATATGAACTTGAATTTTAATTATTTAGTTTAATACATAAATGAACTTTATACTCACCCACTAAATTATTGCGAATAAAAAGAAATTAAATAGTAAATAAATATGAACATGAATTTTAATTACTTAGTTTAATATGTAAATGATCTTTATACTTACTTTCTAAATTAATGCAAATAAAAAGAAATTAAATAGTAAATAAACATGAACTTGA
>QKWP01003673.1:0-10993 GCA_003550325.1 Gigaspora rosea | reverse complement strand
AAAAAAAAAAAAGGCTGTTTCGATCTATTTTTAGGGCACTGCCAGGAATCAGCTGATTTGATTTTGGCCAAAATTTTGACACCCCCCTATTTTAGTCAGGTCTTCATATTAAATTTCCAGTTTTTCAAACCCCTCCCCTAGGAAATCAGCTGATTTCTTGCCCTCCCCTTACTACTCTCTCTCTTTTATTCCTCTTTCCCTTTTACCCTTCTCTCCTTTTACCCTTCTCTCCCTTTTACCCCTTTTCCTTTTATCCTTCTCTCCCTTTTTCTTTTTTATTTTTAATAATTCGAATACATTCGAAGTATTTTAGGACGATCTGTAATCTGGATCATATCAGGACATGTTTAACTAATATTTTCAAAATGTTTTGATGATTTTTGATGATTGTACTACAAGATCAGATTAGATCTTTGTTTATTTTTTTTGTTTATAATTTAGATCTTCTATCAATTTTACATTGTTTTTTCGTTTTCCTTTTGTTTTTTTGGTTTTGTTTTATTTTTTTTTTCACTTAGGCAGTTTTGCCAGTATTTTATTAAGATACTAAGTATATCGCTATATAATACATTGTTTACTCCTAATTTGCAAATCTGACATTACCCGGCTGTCATAAAAGGTGCCCAAGTACAACCTGCCGCACTAATTTGAAGACAAGTCTAAAAACTAGAGCCTATGTTAAACTAGCCTAAGTGCCATACCATAATGGCTTCTTCTCTCTTTCATATTCCTTTAACTAACAAGGAATTTACTAAGGACAAAGTAAGGAGAGGGGGTAAACGTAAAAAAATATCAAAAGCCAAGAAAACGAGAGATACAAAAAGAAAAACAAACAAAAAAGAAAAAAAAGAAGAGAAAAACAAAAAAGAAAAAAAACCATATAGTAAAGCACGAAGGCTAGTCTAACGAAAAGGAAACAAAAACCAATGGAAAAAAGAAAAGAGAAAAACTATTATAACCCGTGGTAGGCTGAATAAAAATTATATAACAAATGCAACTATTGTATATCTCTACTGTAAAGCTACGCCTTAATTAATATCTTCTTCTGACTATACGACCAACCTTGAATATCCCTATACCATATCAATTGAGCACGTCGTATAGAGTAGCACCGAAACCGTATTCGTAAACAAACACGTCACGTGGTTGCATTCTACTGGGTCTGTCCGAATTTGGAAAAGTAAATAGCTGATCTTTTGGAGTAGGTAAACCAAACCCCTACTTTTTATCGAAAATTTTGGAAGAAAGGCAGGAAGGCGAAAAAGATGATACAAAGGAATTACTTGTAAAAAATCTACAGGAGAGTGTTGTTGGAAAACTTATTTTTTTGCTGTTCCCCGTTATATAGTTACAGGTTACTTCGTCGACAGAGCGGAAATGATAACTCCACCAAAATTTTTTGTACAAGGGTGCCACCTCCTGCCAGTTATTTTGTACCAAAATGCTTTTGGCTTGTATGCCGAATATATCAAAGGAGTCCCTAGATAGCAGCAATAGTTAACCTTTGTAGAAACCGTAGGTCCTGTGTACTTCTACCCACGCTCAAACAAAAACTTTTTGTTTTCTTCTATCAGAAATTTGGTCCAAGTGATCGTCAGAAAGAGTTGTGTTTTGTTTTATTTTTTTTAGTTTTGGTTTGTTTTTTTATTATATATATTTTTTTATTTTTTAATTTTTTTTATTTTATTTTTACACTTTATTACTAGTACTTTGCAAGAAATCTAATGACTTTTCAGCACTTATCGCAAGCCAACTCAGCCTTTCGACACTTTGCAAGAACATACAACTACTTTCTTTAGCAATTTCGTAAGTTCAAGAATGCAAGTTTTCACAAGTTTTCGCTAGTTATCGCAAGTTTTTGCAAAGTTTCATTTTATTTTTTTTTCATTTCATGTTTTTTGTTTTGGCAAAAATAAAATAGCGACCCGTCGCTATGTGACCCCTATATGATCAGCCAATCATATTTAAGATTAGTGATCTTATCTCTGGGATACCAGATTCCGATCTGATCTAGATCTGCAAGTAAATCTAGATTTTTTATTTTTTTTTTTATTTTTTTTTTGTTTTTTTGTATTTTCTCTTTTTAATATTTTTTTTCTTTGCTTTGCTTACGTGTCGGGTTTGGATTTTCTTTAGGCCGCTTTAGATAAGTATTGAACTAATTTTTTTTTCTTTTTTGTTTGCCGTCACTAACTTCTCTCTTCTTTTTTAGGTCTTTATTTTCAAAATCGACTTTGTGAAAATACTACGTCGACTACAGTGGTTCTGAGGATAGGAAAGCTTGAGCTGAGAAGCGAAATGGGACTGGGGCTGGGCTGGTCTTTAGATAAGTACCGGCCACTTTTTTTTTTATTGGTTGGTTTTTTTTTTTCAATGGCACTAATTTTCTCTCCCTTTAGGTATTTTTTTGTTCGAAACCGAGGAGCTAAGATGCGAAATAGAACCGGGACGGTTTTCTTTTTTTGGGTGCTTCTTCGTTTGGATTTCTTTATAAGTATCGGCCAATTTGGTTTTTTTTCTTCTTTTTGTTACTGTTACTAACTTTTTTCTTTTTTTTTTTTTTAGATCTTTCTTTATGTTTGAAATCGGCTTTGTTGAGGACAGAAAAGCGTTAGCAGTAGGCTATACGTGGGATGTTTTCTTGCATCTTTGCTTTGGTGCTTTTGCTTTGGTGCTTTTGTTTCGGTGCTTTCTTGCATCTGTGCTTCGGTGTTTCGGTGCTTTCTTGCGTTGGGCTGGTCTTTAGATAAGTAACGGCCTTTTTTTTTTTTTCTACTGTTGGGGGTTTTTTTTTACTGGCACTAATTTTCTCTCTCTTTAGATATTTCTTTGTTTGAAACTAGGAGCTGAGATGCGAAATGGAACCGGGCCGGTTTTTCTTTTTTTTGGGTGCTTCTTTGTTTGGATTTTCTTTAGACTGCTTTTGATAAGTATTGGCCAATTTTTTTTCTTCTTTTTTGTTACTGTCACTAACTTTTCTCTTTTTTTTTTTTAGGTCTTTACGTTTGAAATCGAAATTGGCTTTGTTAAGAATAGAAAGCGTTAGCAGTAGTAGGCTATACATGGGATGTTTTCTTGTCTTTGTTTTGGTGCTTCTGCTTTGGTGCTTTCTTGCGTCTGTGTTTCGGCGCTTTCTTGCATCTGTGCTTCAGTGCTTTTTTGCGTGCTTCAGTGCTTGCTTCTTTGCTTTGGTGCTTTCTTGCGTCTTAATGTTGGCGTGCGTCTTAACGTTGGTGGTTTTGCTTTTTTTTTATTAGACTTCCAGAGTTTTCGTTTTATCTTTGTGAAAAATTGCATTAGGACGATTAAAGAAGCTGTTCAGGTTTTGAAGATTGTTGCTCATGGCGATTTTGTTGTNTGATCGTTGGCGAAGTAGTTTTTGATTAGCTTTTTTTTTTTTTTTATAATATCATAATGTAGTAATACCATACCGATTTAATAAAAATAAATTAAAATGATGCATCGTTGATTTTTTTTTAAAAAAAATAAAAATTCCGGGTTTTTCCCGGTGATAAATTCGTTCTTTTTTTTTGCCATTCGTTTTGTTACGCATATTTTTGTGGTGATTGACTGATCGAAATCGGTCCTGTGAATCATGTGTTCACCGATTTGCTCTTCGCAAATCAGTGGTCACACGACTTACGTAATCGATTTTGATTGGTCGATCGTGGGGTTGCCATGGCGACGGGTCGCCATAAAATAACGCCCTTTGTTTTTGTTGTTTTTATTTTTATTAATTTATTTTATTCTAGCACTTTGCGAAAACCTTCGACAATTTCTAAATTGCAAAACACGAACTCGAAATAGAGATTTGGGGCTTTGTTTATTTTTTATTTAGTTTGCTTACATTTTTGTTTTTTGCAAGAAAACAACTTGACTTTTCTGGCACTTTCAAGAACACAAATTTTAACATCTCTGGTACTTTGCAAGAAGTCATGAATATGAACGAATATAATTGAATATAAGCGAATATGAGCGAAATATAATAGTTTATTTTTTTTGGGTTTGTTTTTTTTTGTTATTTTTTTGGGTTTGTTTTTTGTTTTTGTTTGTTTTTTTACTTATTTTTTTAATTTTATTTTATTTATTTCTTACTTCTTTCGGAACTTTGCAGGAAAACGTCCTAACTTTTCAGCACTTTGCAAGAAATAGCAAATATAAGCGAAAATAAGCGAATATAAGCGAATATAAGCGAATATAAGTGAATATAAGGAATATAATAGTTTATTTTTTTGTTTTTATTTTTTATTTTTTTTTGGTTTCGTTTTTTTTGGATTTATTTTTTTTGGTATTTTTTTATAATAATACATAATTAAATATGTAATATTTAAAACATAATAAAAATAAAAAAAATAAAATTTTATATTAAATTGTGAAAACTTGCGAATATTTTATATTTAATAATTTAATATATTATATAATAATAAGTAAAAAAATAAAGTTTTATATTAAATTGCGAAAACTTGTGAAAATCTGTAAAACCTTTAAAAATTTGTAAAAAGCATATTTATATGAATATAATAACTATTAATTGATATCATATCAGATATATATCGATTAATATCTATATCAGATATATATCGATTACTACCAGATATATCAATTACTATTACTATCGATAGAAATCAGCAGGGGTGATTAGTATCGATATATATCTTACCAGTTAGTAATCGATATATATCTATATATAAAATTTGCCGATATCAATTAATTTTTTTTTGGTTGTCATGCTTTTCTGATATTTTATCAAAGGATTCACGAAACAGAAAACTATATATTTGTAACTCCATGATATCATTAAAGATTTATAAAAGTAATTATATAATTATTATTTAACGAACTTCAATCATTAATAATTATTTATTTTTACTATACTTTATTAATGCATTATTAAACATAAAATTCCATTAATAACTCAGGTTATTGATGGATCAGTAAATAACATATGTCAATCTCTGAATGACGGAATCAATTATCGATGCATAACATATGTTTATGTACTAAATTACCAATCCGGATAAGATCAGCACTATATTACCATATTTGGAATTAGGGATAAACAAATATATAAACAATATATTAGTAAATCTGTTTTAGGCCTAATAAAAATTTTTTTTGTACTAAGTAGATATTATTTTTTGATATAAGTAAAGTTGTAGAGCAGGTTCTTGTACATCTACTAGTAAAATTTCATTAAAATCGGACTAGTAGATAAGAAGATATGAGTAAAAATGTCTTTAAAATTCTTTAAATCATATAAAAATTTTATATATACAGGCCTGATCCAGATTTTGTACTACCTTGTTTATATATTTGTTTTGCCCCAATTCTAAATATAGAAATATTGCCAATCTTATCTGGATTGGCAATTAATCTAGTTTTTTTTTTTTTTTAGCAGATTGTGATTTTAATTTATTTATTTTTTTATTGAACTCCTTCTGAGCTGACGCCAGATGGCGTACTTTGATTTTATTTTTTATTTAACAGTTATAATGATAAATTCTGCATAAGTATTACAATTGTTTTCATGATAGTTATATGCAGGATTCATAATCACTATTTTAAAGCAATAAATTTATTTGTATTCAAGTCAACGAAATTAGTTATTGAATTAAATTTTTTTTATTATTTAAAAAAATTTTATTAATGTATTTCAAAATCCACAATATTATACAATTGAATTATACTCGCGAATTATTTACAAAGTATAAATAAAAATTTATTTACTTTATATTTTAAAGTTATAACAGATTTAAGTATGATTGGGTAAGCAATTTGATAATCAAAGGGTTTAAATAGGCAACACCCGTAGCAGGTTGTAGATATGGCAGCTAGTGTAGAACCTTCGGGCAGAATACTTAAATTAGACACCAAAAGTGTACGAGTGGCTAGTTGTATCCTCGTTACAATTTGTATATTCATATATCATTGCAAAGTCTTAATAAAGGATGCACCGGCGAGATTGCCAAAGTTTAAAAAAAAAAAAAAAAAGTTATAACAGATAACTTTAAAAATTATATACATGTGTTTGATTTTCTAATCCTTTCTACCATGACCTTAAACACATTGCTGCCTGTACTGTTTTTTCAAACAATTAGTTCTGTTTGTCTGTTATTATATCACTGCTAATGCTAAATATTTGTTCACTAGGAACACTCATAGCAGGTATTAAAGACAGTCTCTAGCAAATTTTGCTAAATTTGGATAGCTACTTTCATTTACTCACCACTATTCTAAAATGTTAGCATGCTGATCCTCTACAGGAGACGCTATCAAATATGAATCAAATTCACTTCACTGGTCCAAACGTGTTTATTTATTATAAATTTGGGACATTATACTTTTTGTAGGTTGCTCAGTTGAATGTGATCCTTGGTTAGTAGCAACAGGTGCATATTGACTTTCATACTTATTTGCTATACTTTATAGTGATATTTAAGTTAATATATATAATAGTTATAAATATCATTAAAATCACGGATCAATTAATATATTGTTCAGACTACAACGATGAACAATATCAAGATTGATTCAGGATTTTAATAATATCTATGACAAACATGTGTAATAAATTTGGATATTATATGGACAAATAAATACTATATATACATATTTTTAATTTGAGTAATTTTTTGTGATGACCATTCAAGACCTTCGAAATAATCTAATTTAAGTCGTGGATCTAGCACAATTGCAGTAAGATGTAGAGCGTTAGTTTTATAACAATAATCTGTAAGTTTAGATTTTGCAGTCTCACACCCCTGTACAAGCCATTCTTTTGTATTATTTCGTCCTATAGTTTCTTCAAGTGTATTAAACAAAGTTATAAATAGAATTTTGGCCAATCAAATTTAACTAAGATAAGATTTTTCTTGACCCCCACCCCCTAAAATATTACCTAATAAATGTTAGCGCCCTAACCAATAGTATTTGCCCAATAACTTTTGGTCCAGTGATTCACATGAAATAAAATTGGTACTATTCGATTCCTCTCTCTGAGATGAATCGAATGGTACCAAAATCATTAAATTTAGACCACTGGTTCAATTTTTAGACAATTTTTCTAAAAAAATTATGTTATATTTTTTTGACACTCCCACCAATCTCCCACCCCTCTACTTATTGAAAAAAATGCTATCATTCGTCCAACCCCTCTTGTATAATGTTATTTATAGATGCCCCCTATCTGCTAATAGCTTTAGAGTTTGTTACTTATCACAAAACTGGCACTTGTTATTTAGAGGTAAAGTTCATAAACTACCTGCTAACAAACTTAGAGTTTATCACTTATCACAACCTGAGAAGTACTTGGCAGATTTTGGACTATACGGAAAGAACTACTGTTCTTACTATAGTTACATGTAAACTCCTTCTAGTGCTATTGGTTCATAAAGAATTTTCAAAAAGTAGGTATTTTGGCGTACTTCCTTCAAAAGATCTGCAGTATTTACTACTCCCAAAAAGGAAAGATGCCTACCATATTGGATACAATTGTCATAAGTAGCTTGGAAACAAGTAACATGGAAAGATATGTAAGACTTATAGGGAAACCACTAGACAAAGATTCTAGAAGCTCTGTTTTAAGCAGTCCAGTTTATATGATTGCTTTTTATTTAATATACTGTGACCTGGGCTAGTTAGCTAGAACAAGGTTAGGGCAATGATGTGCATTAGAAGTCTGGAACCCCATTGGATGTCCAAATTCTTCCAGAGGTCCAGCAGTTCCAATAGGAATTCCCATTGGAAGAATTTTTCCTATTGGAACCTATATTATCGTCCTATTAAAATGCGTTGATACCAAATAATATTAACCAATAAGAATGTACATATTTTCACGTGATATTGCATAAAATCTCTACTATTATTATTAGATCTGTATTGATATAAAAATATACTTAAGTAATCTATACAGCCTTCGTATGTACGTATATGCATATTGTAACATAGTAAATTAGGTTACATTATGCAAGTGTAAATACAAGGTTGCTTTAAAAATCTGGTTAGTATAATAAAAAGCATCATTTGACGTCCCCAGATAATCGCTATCTCGGGGTTTAAAAAAAAAATCTTAGATTGGAAATTTGATCTTTTTGCAATAATACACATAAGTGTACGTACTTAAATTAGTGTGCAGATTAAATATAAAATTAAATAATATGCAAATGGCATTATTTTGCGCTTCGCTTATCTGGCATTTTTTATTTATTTCAATCTGGAGATAGGCTTTTTACTGCATTATAGCATCAATTATTAGCAAATACTTGCATAATTTTAGCCTATACGACTATCTTATACATGTATTTGAGTACACAAGAGTGAAAATTAGAAAATAGAATTTATGATTGATTAAATTTATTTCTTCTCATGCACTCATTTATTATGCCTCAAAATTAGAGCTATAGTTTTTGTTTAAATTCTAAATTATCATGAAAGAAATTAAAAAAATAAATATTTTTTTTTGAAATTTAACTATAGTAAAAACAATGAATATAGCCAATACAGTATGTATATTAAATAGTTTTTTTTTTCATTGGAAGTCACTGGAAGTCATTGGAAGCTCCACCCAGCCAATAAAAATCTTCACTACCGGAACAGTCCAGTGAACATCCGATCACTGGAAGTAAATTTGCTTTCAATTCTATCCAGTTAAGTCCAATGGCCATCCAGTTCCAGTGATATTCACTAGAATGGTCCAGTAAACAACACTGGGTTAGGGAGCTTCCAGAAATTACGTAATTTTTGGGTGGGTGGGGTCGCCAAAATATCAGGTTATAATTCTGGTCAAAATTTTATAATTCTGGCCAAAAGTATAAAATTATAAAATTATTGATAACTTTTGATCTACTAGGCCAATTTAGATGATTTAACTACCAAAATGCTTGTTTCGATGAGACAATTCTAACAAGCCCAAAATCGTTAAAATTTAATCACAGGATCCCAAGATCATTCAACTTTTGTGTAATTTTAATAGTGATTTTTTAGAATCACTAAGTAAATTTCTTTAATATTGAATAAGTTTTGATACACAGGTCCGTTTTGGATAATTTAACTACCAAAATGTTCTTCTCAGTGAGACGATTCTAACAAGCCCAAAATCAACTACCAAAATGCTCGTCTTGATGAGACGATTCTAACAAGCCCAAAATTGTTAAAATCTAATTACAGGATTCCAAGATCGTTCAACTTTTGTGTAATTTTAATAGTGATTTTTTAGAATTGGAATTTAGCGACCCGGGTTGAAAAATATTGACCTGGGCAGATTAGGTATTGACCCGGGTTATGATCTGGTCATCGGGTCAAACAGAAATTCACGAAGTTTTTAAAGTGAATCTTTAAAAGTTGATGTAACAACCCTTTAATTAAAGCTAATTGTATAGAAAGCAACCTGTATTCTAAATATTTAAATGAAATTTTTTTGGATTATGTATTAAAAGTTTTCTCGACTTTGCTTGGATTTGCTTTCATTGTCTACAGAAATCCTGAGTTACTGTATTTTTAAAGGCCAATTTTTGACCCATAACCCATCATAAAGCTAACATACACAGATCAGACGACCTATCAGATAAGAGTTTATAGTTAACTCTCTCTAATTCGAACTGTTGTGACTGCTTTTTTTTACTATACAAAAATTTGAAAAAGTTCAGTTTTCAAAAGGTTATATATGGCTTATCCGAACTTTATAATAAAATTTACAAATGTTCTAGGAGATTTTGTTCAGTTTAGAGAGAGTTTAATAATGTTTGGTTTGGAGAGATTCAGATTTGAGAAAGGCGACTGTATTTGGTGAATTGTATATTTTTAGTAGGTTTTTGCTTGTTTTGAATTTTGACCTGTTTGACCTGGGGCAGAGCATTTTCGACCATGACCCGCTGGGTCAGATGTTCCATACGGGTCAGTCGACCTGAATAATAACTCTAGTTATGATCATCAGTAATACAAAATATCTAATACTAATATGTATCGAATATTCTAGATATTTTATTTACTATCAAAAAACCAGTTTTAACTTGTTTTAGTACCCACAAAAAAAGTCTAACATCTGTAACTATTACTAATTTTTTTCCGTTTTATAACCAAGATTTTGCTCTTTTTCATTTATTGTATTTAATATTATTACATGCAAAAAAGAATAATATATTATAACTAATACTATTAAAAAAAGTAACTCAAAATTTATGATGGCCTTCTGCTACCAATTAATCTTTATCCAAGGCCTAAGGGGCGTGCCATTTATCACGTGATATTTTTTACTTAGTAGCTATCCCTATCCATGTATGGTGTGATCACTTTATCTAATTTTGATTAATTAATACAATATATAGATGTGATCACTACCTCTGTTCATGTATCCATGGTAAAAATCACGTGATAAATGGCATGCCCCTAATTATTAGCTAAACAAAGTATTTGTCAGACTTTCAAAATAAAAATTGTTAACATCAATAAGGGAGCTTCCAGAAATTATGTAATTTTTTGTTACTAATAAATTTCAAAATTTTACCCCTCCCACCCACACCTGATATTCTATTAGCCAATCAAATTTTATATTTTTTTAAAAATTATTTATATATCCAATTTTTTGAATTGATAATAACTTTTGATCTACTGGACCAATTTAGATGATTTCAGAACTCTAATCATAACAATAAGTTTCATAATAAAAATGACATCAATATACTCTATCCTTAAAGTTATATAGTTCATTAGTAAAATTTTGTATAATACTGAATTTTTTATATTTTTATTACCGTAGATTCTCGAAATAGCGGGCCGGGGCGTTATTTCGAAAATCGCACCCCCTAAAAATAGCATAGGTGGTTTCGAAATAACGCCCATGCGCGTCCCGAAATAACGCGCACCCCATTATATACATTAATACATATCACGTTACATACCGGTATATAATTTAATTTATGAACGTCCATAAAATATACCTGGCTATCACGTAGAAACAGAATAAACCCTTAATTTATTCCTTATACTGGTAATAAAA
>QKWP01003671.1:0-16146 GCA_003550325.1 Gigaspora rosea | reverse complement strand
AAAAAAAAAAAATTTTAATCTGTCAATATTGCGTATAAAATCATTAGGGAGTGAGTAATTTGCAATTATTAATTAATATTTATATTAAAATACTATAACATTAATCAACTATTCAAACTATTAGAGCGTAAGTGTTAGATTTAACATTAATCCTTCCGCTGATTTTGCATCAAATATGACTGATTAATGATCTCCAAACGTAAATGCATCCAAATCATTAGAGAGTGAGTATTATTTCGAATATTTTAATAATGAAATTAATTTGTTTTCGGTTTAATATTTTTAACAGTTCTAAGCTATTATGTATGCGTCATATTTCTAGGGAGTAAATATTTGAAGTAATACTTTGCTTTCAATATAAAATATTTTCCTAATCAATTTCTATCAAATATGCACCAAATTGCCAGGAAGTGAGTACTTTAAATAATAAATTACTCTTAAATTTTAATTTTCTAATCAATTATTAATCACTACTAGAGCGTAAGCATTTCGAAAAATCTTAAATATTGATATATATATTCAATATTTAGTAATAACCTCTAATTGATTCATAAACAATTCACAAGTTGGTGAGTACTTAGAATTATTAAATTTTAAAATCATAATCAATTGCTCATAAATAAAAATTATTAGGGAGTTGAGTATACAGTATCATTTTCAATATCAAATCGTTTTTTCCTCTAACAAATTATAACGCCTCACCTAAAATATTACAAGAGAGTAAGTATATTGAATTACCGGTATGAAGGTTCAAAATCAATCTAAATCTTATCTTAATAACACTGATCAATCTACACAGAGCGTGGGTATTTGAAATTATCGGATTAATATTTCTTACTAGTCTAATGCTAAATAACCGTATAACCCATTATCCATGAAATATGTTATTAGAAAGTAAGTTTTATTGAAACATAAATCTAATGATAGCTAGTTCAAAATACAATCTAAACTATCTTTTTCATAAACTAGACGGTAAATATTTAAAAAATATTTCGCGAATCAAAACTCATAACTAATTAAATATCAAAATTGCATAATTAACTTATCAGGAGGTAAAATTTAGGAATCTATTATAAAAACACTAATAACACTAATTTAATCATCAAATCATTTATTCTCAAATGCTAGGGAGTGAGTATTATTTAGATCTATACGCTTCCTAGCCTAAGTATTCATTTATCGGTGTTAAAAATAATTATGGCCATAAAAATATTTATTGCGGTTTGCATAATTTGTGACCCCTGTGATTAATCTTTTTATATGTTTAAATGATTGTGATTTCGATCGCAATTGTATAAATCATAGGGGTCAAAATTATGCAAACCGAATAATAAACATTAATATATTGCGTAAGGTCTATAAATTTTATGATGTTGTATTATCTCCGATAAATTATTATTGATTTGCAAAATGAAGTATCTTTGATCGACTTTCTTAAATTGCAGCTTACATATACAATCGTTCGGGTAAAATTCGCTACCCAAATTGATTCGATCACATGATATGATTTTTTGAAACGAAGCCTAATTATTTAAGTATATATGTAATATAGGTACGTACGTAATAATTAGTATCTCCGCTTCGTTTTGAACAGCCATATCATGTGATCTGAAATAAATTTGGGTGGCGAATTTTACCCGGTTTCCAATTTCAATTTTTAATCAAAGTTCTATTATAGTATATACAATCACGCAATCGAACTAATGATGCCTGACGCAACTCACATGACCTGTCGCAATTTCTCATGTGACCCTTCAAAACTTATGATTGAGTTGCGTCGTGCGTCATGCGTCATGCGTCAGTGACGCAACTTATGGTTTCGTCGGGTTGCGTCAAGGTTTCGCCAGGCTTCATCAGTTGTGTCAAACATCTATAAAACGTGGGCGTTATGCCCGAACTAAGCTTAATTTAGGCTAAATTTGAAATTACGCACCTGCACATTATTTCGGGACAATACGGTAATCAAAGATAAATCTTTTTGCAAACTGCATTAAGGGACAATACTTTAAGGTAGGAAGTGGGTTATTTAAACCCATATATCTCGCTAACTCAAATAATTTCTGGTGGATATACATTAAATTACTAGGCAGTGAGTATTAAAAATCAGCAATTCCATTTAATGTCATAACGTGTTTCTAACCAATCACTATATTAGAGAGTAAGTATTTGAATAAGAAATATTCGGTCGAAGTTTCCTGCTAATTCAATGCAAATATCAATTTTATTATTTATCCAGGGAGTGAGTATTTAAATTAAAATTATTTTAAAATATTTGTTTGTGTTAATTAAACATCTATAATTAAACAATATTTCATGAAAAATATATAATGCCAAATTACTAGGATGTGAGTATTTGAAAATGAACATTTTAGAAGTCATATTATTTCAATATCGAATGACAACTAATCCATCAAATATATTATTAGTGAGTGAGTGTAACATTAAAAAATTTTTTTTTTGTTATCTTAATATTAAATAGTTTATTAATTATCTACCATGCATTAGAATGTAAATATTTTAGGCTCAAGTATTTTAAACTAGCTTTCGCTAACTTTATATCTAATGGCCATCAATTGCACCTATAATTGCATATATAAATTGTTAGGCTGTAAGTAATTAAAATATTTACCGTTATATATTCTTATATTTAAATTTTATCATTGTTTATTTTATAATCATGTGACTTTTTGCATTGATCATGATAAATTTTTGCCAAAATAATGTCAACCAATAATACCGATATTAAAAATGGCAATTTTTCATCAGAGTTAATATCACTTATGTGTTGCTGCAAAGCACATGGAAGTGACATAACTCCGATGGAAAAATACCCTGTTATTTTTCATCGCATGACCAATATCTTATAAATATCAACAATCAAACTACTTATATAATAAACATTATTAATTTTAGGGCGTGAGTATTGAGAATCGATGCTACTTGTTGATTCAATACGTTTTAATCAATTACATCTACATAAATTGTTAGCCTGTGAGTACTTGAAATGTCAATACTTCTTGCTGGTTCAATAGATTTTAATCAATTACATGTACAATTGCTAGTGAGTGAGTACTTGAAAATCTGAAAAAAAATCCGAATTTCAATAATCAGTGCTATCTCTAAACATTCATACAATTGCACATAATAAACCGCCAGGATGTAAGCATTTCTAAAATTTTAAATTCAGAGTTAAATATGTTTTAACAATTAAATGCTCACTTAATTACTTATATAATAAAACATAATTAATACTAGGATGTAAGTATTTAGAAAATCTTGTGTTTTCTCGCT
This sequence comes from Gigaspora rosea, assembly GCA_003550325.1. Lineage (NCBI taxonomy): Eukaryota > Fungi > Glomeromycota > Glomeromycetes > Diversisporales > Gigasporaceae > Gigaspora > Gigaspora rosea. The sequence continues at coordinate 12,855 of QKWP01003671.1, read as the reverse complement.
ATTCACTATATTTTAATCAATTACATATTCATAAATTTCTAGGGGGTGCGTACTTGGAAATCTGAATTTTAATAACAAAAATACCAGAACAATTATTCACAGACATAATATCGGTTATCATAATCAGAGAGTAGGTGTTTGAATATTCAAAATGAGAATTCTCTTATTTCAATACTAAGTAACTCTTACTGTTATTTATAAATAGTATAATGTGTAGGTATTACCCTCTTAATAAGAAAAAGGCTTGATATGAAAATGTTGAGCTCAACACGATTCACTCGACATAATAAACTCTTACCGTAGTATCCCAAAATAACGTATCGGGGCGTTGTTTCGAGTGGCTAAATTTAAAGAGAGCAAATAATCAATTTTTTGAAAATTTTCTTTAAAAATATTATTGAATAATATTAAAATTTAATAAATTTAAAAAATTTGGCGAATTAATTATTGACTCTTTTTAAATTAAGCTACTCCAAATAGCGCCCAGAATGTTATGTCTGCATAATACGGTAAAATAAGTTTAGTAAAATATATCTTATATATACCAAATATATTATGTCGAGTCATTTGCATTTGGAATAATGATAAATTAATATTATTCTTCAAAAAACTCATTGTTCATTAACAAAATCGAATTATAGGAGGTAAATATTTGGAATTATACTTTTTTATTCAATTACATAACGCGAATATAATAAATTAATTATTTAATTAGTGAATTTGTACTATCAGTCAAGTTAAGAACCTTTAACAGTTCAATATTGAGTTTCTATTAAGTGTCTATCGATATACACATAACGATTCATTAGGGAGTATGTATTTTAACTATATTCAATTGATTGTAGTTTAATTTTAAATATTGTAATTTATTTAAATTTATCCGCCAATAACATGCCAAATTATAGGATGTAAGCATTAAATTGATAAAAAAGTTTATTAGTCGTCTTAATTATCTATTGACTACGTATAATAAAAATATTATCAGTGAGTGAGTATTTTAAAAAACCAAATATATATTTTGTAATCGACTTATCCAAAAAATTAGGAATGGGCTCATTTACAGTTATGGCTGATCAGTCAGGCAGAGTATGTCGACTAATTATCGCTGTTTGCATAATGATATGTCTTTGATCCAAATACAATCTTAGCTTTTCTTATTTTGGCTAAATTAACTTTCATAAAATTTTTTCTCAAACCCCGCTTACGGGAAATAATCCGTCCTTGTTTATTCATAACTCACCTGCACAATCATTTAAGTATAGACATGGAAGCAAATAACATAAAAGAATATATTTATATTGCACTTTACAATCCATTATCGGACAACAACCAGGTGATTGCGATCTACAAACTTGATCAAAAGGCACGCCAGTCAATGATCTGTTTCAACCATGGCTGATATTACAGCTATTTTCATTATTGCTGATAACTGAATTGATAAGTTACCGACTCAGAATTGATAAATTACCGGCGTTGACCACAATCGATTTGGTTATTAACAATTTTTTTTATTGTCTACTAATAACGAAAATAGCTGTAATCTGTCAACTGGTTAAAATTTCTGTCCGGTATTTTTTACATTTTCGAAGTCTCAAATTTATATTATCGAATTCGTAAAGTACTGTGACAATAAATTCAATAAATTACAATTGTTTGGTAAGGTTTTATGATGGCTATTTTGATTATTTAAAGATTTTTAAGATATTGTTTTATTAATATTATCACAATATATCACTGTTCTTGCGTGGATCGTTATGATACGTAGTAAGTAGATCTATGTATGTGTTATGCATAATTAAGATCCTTAAAAATGATTTTTCTAATTATAACATTTTCTTTGTTTTTACATATTACATTATTAAGGATCAGAATTGTGAAGGGAATAACAAAATCGAAATTTCCTGTCATGAATTATATGACCAAATAAGTTTTTTGCAAATCAATTAATTGACTGGTTATGACCGTCCATTTGGTCGTTTGATTGTCCGCAGTCAATCGGTATAACTAATAAATGATCAAGCCCATTCTTATTTCTAAATCAATTACCATAGAGCACTATAGAGCACTGCATTCAAATACCCAGAATAGATATCGAAAGAAATCTCTCGCATAACTTAGAATCTAATGAGATACTTTGAATGATAATTAAACATACATTTTTATAAGAATTGTGTTAATCTAATTATACGCAGGTATACTAGGTCTTTAATTTGGAGGTACTATTATTAGGGGATATTGCATGCAGTGCTCTGTGCATCCATATCAGTGCGTGAGTGATCTTTTAGGACCAATCTAATAATATATTCAATGCACATTTATTGTTAGAGAGTAAGTATTCAGAAGTATTAATATTTTTAAATTAAGATTCATACTAATCTTAACCAACTACGTTAAATTGTGAGTATTTGGATAAACATTTTAAAATAAATATTTCTTACTAAAGCTAATTCATTGATAAATTCAGTAGCTCTAGTCAACAATCAATCGATAATACTAACCAAGTTGCCATAGAGTAAGTATTGATTAGACATTTTACTATGACAGATATCAATTTTATTATTCCAAATCATCATTTAATCAAAGTTCTTGCCTAATTGATGCCAAATTTGATCGTTTAGTCAATTATCAACCGACAATGCTAAACAATCTACCATAGAGTAAGTATTTTGGATCATGACATTTAGGATTAAATTATTTTTGCACATATTAATTCATACTCAAAATTGCCAGTGAGTAAGTAATTCCTTAATTAGATACATTTACATATATTCAATCAATTACTATATTTTCTATAACATAACTACAATTTATTAGGTAAGTGCTTGAATGTAACACTTTAAATTGAAGCTTCTACCCATTTAATAACACATATCAAATTACCAGGTTGTGAGTAATTAAAGCTTTCATGATTTAACATTGAGCAATGTATCGCTAATTCGCACGCCAATTACCAGTGAGTGAGTATTGTAATACAAAGTTTACTAAAACATGCCATAGTGCCAACACCACAGTTTCTTATATCACCAAAGCCAACTAAATTATTAAAGTTGGATGTTCTAAGTAAAAATGGTAGAACCTTCAAAAAACCTTATATTGACTAAAATCTGACTATTATATAACACCTATCTTAGCTATAACTGACCCTAAATTTTTAATTTTTATTGTAAAATTATATATGGTGTTGACCCATGGTGTGCTTTAATATACTTGTCGTAATATATTAAGTTTTTAAATCATTATTAATTACCCACTAATAATATATGCACTATATTACAAGCTTGTAAGTACAAATTACTACAATCATTTTCTCTATAATAATTTTAACAAATCGCATTAATTTCATCACAGCTTGTAAGTATTTCAAATTTTGAAATCAAGTTTCCCAATAATAACAAAATAACAAGATAAAAAACATAATCCACATGAATTTATAGGAAGTGAGTATTTATTTCTAGCTGGAAACTATTTAAACATGATACATATTTTAATATAAATAACAATTTACTTTGTTACACAAACAATTAGCCCGTGAGTATTTTTAAGTTAATGTTTCTCCGATGTCCAAAGCAAAAACCTAATCAATCGTTCATTGCACAAAATCATTAGAGAGTGAGTACTTGGAACAATGAACATTTTTAAAATTAAAGCATTGAAGCATCTAAGAACACAAATTATTATTCAACAATCAAAAAACCCCAAAATTCCAGAAAGTAAGCATTCAGACATATTTTAAAATTAACGTACTTACAATTTAATGTCACGACTCTAATCGACTAAATCAATGATTCGAAATATGTACTAAATTACTAGAGAGTGAGTATCGGGGTTATAAGTATCTTTGCTGCAATTCAATAAGTTTCTTACAAATTTATATAAATAATATGAAGAGTTGAGGAGTGAGTATCTAAAATCAAAGATTTAAAATAATCACTAGTTCTCGACATTAATAATTATACCATACAAATAAGCTTGTGAGTATTTGTAATCAAAATATATATTTAAAATTTAGTTTTAAACTAATTTAACGTACGTTATATAAATAATTGTCAGGGAGTAAGTATTTAAAAACAAGGCTTCTTGTGAATCCGTTATTAAATACATAATTTTATCAATTTCCAGCTTGTGAGTACGAGATTCTTATGAGTACTGAATTAATATAATAAAAATTGTTAAAATCAAGTTTCAACTAATTTGTATATTTACTACTAAAATTGCTAGTCTGTAAGTATTGGATTTATAAATATCTATATCCAATTTAATTAGACAAATTCTAACCATAAATATAATAAAATCACCAGCTTGTGAGTATTTATAAACATTTACTTTAAAAAATACTATTATATGCCATTTTAACGATTCTTCTACACGCTTAGAAGGCAAGCATTTAGAACTGCAACCGTTTTTAGCAATCAAAACAATCATAATTATTTACCAATCTTTTATGTGACTATTATGTAACAACTATCAGCGAGTGAGTATTAAATCTATGAACATTTTTAAACCAAAATTCGCGAACTTAATAAAAAAAAATAATTATCTACGAATCACTATTAGGGCGTAAGTATTTATGCTCACTCAATTAATATTTTCTTATTAATTTATATATAAATCTAACTAATCAATTATCCGTCTTACAGCGAGTGAGTATTTGGAATAATATTGATTTTTTAGCAAAGGCTTTTTTTGTAACTCATCAATCCATAAATCACACTAGCTCGTGAGTATTTGCGTCATATTTTCTAAAATCGAAGCTTCTTGCATATTAACATTAATAACGATCCTTCACTGTTAGAGCGTACGTGTTTTTAAGCATTTTAAAGCATTGCCAATTCAGAATTCTAATCATGCAACAAATTACAGTCTACAACAATGACAAAAATATTGAACATCAATATAGTAATGATATTATATTGAATCATGTACGTAAGTTTTCCGATTTTTTCTAGACACAACTCTGAATTTTTAGGCTCAAACTAATATAACAAGTTTACAAACTTAGGATAAATTTTTAATGGAATTGTAATTTTATAATAAATTGCAATCGTCATTTTGATCTCACTTTTTCTTTCAAAAAGCCTTTGAAATAATTTTCCTTTCACACATGACTGGATAAAAACAACAAAATAATATATATGGATTTTTAAAAAAAAAAAAATCGTAAAACCTAATCAACCTAATTATTTTTTATACCGTTTAATAGCTTTGACGCTTTATCATTTCCATTCTTTGATGCAAGTTTTAAATACTTTAACCCAAGTTCTTCATTCTTTTGCGTTCTAAGTTTTCCATTATAATAAATATCTCCCAAATAAAACATTGCTTCTGTGCTATTATTATTAGCTGATAATTTTAAATAATGTATAACCTCATCACGCATTACTCCTTTTTTACTATCGGACTTTTCTTTCACAATATCTTGAAGCAATAAAACTGCATATCGGAGTTGTGCATCAGTATGATCATTATCGGCAGCTTCTTTAAAAAGTTGTTTTGCCCGTTCTTTATCCTCTTTGATACCATACCCATTAAACAAATAATACGCCTGCCAGTATTTTGCTAGTAGATCACCAAGAGCGGCATTTTCCTCGAAACATTTCCATGCTTTGCTGTGTTCTCTTTTTCGATGACATTCAATTCCTTTATCAGTAGGCATTAAAAAATCTATAGCTTGAGGTTTTTCTTTAAATTGAGTTTTTTGCGTTTTAACACCTAATGCAGGAGATGAAGGGGGAATTGGATTGTTTTCAGCCAAGACGTCAAGTTTTCGATGTAAATTTGAGAGGTCTATTCGTAGTTGTGGCTTATGTTGCCATGCTATTTATCAAATAAATAGAAAATAAGTTAGAATTCGCCGGTAACTCAAGTATTTATTGTTAAAATTACCTTCGTCAATGATCTCATTCAATTCTTTTAGAATGTTTTCATCAGCAGAACTGTTTAAATTTCCTATTAAAAGCTTTTCTCTTTTACCGCTTAAAACATGATCTGCTATATCTTTCACATCTAAAGTTTTGTAAGGAACCTCTTCGTAACAGAGTTCCCAAATAAGCATTCCGAAACTAATCATGAAAAATAATGTCAAATTATAATTTAAAAGGATTTGATGAAATCAAATAATAAATACCTAAATACTTCACATTTAGATGTATATAGGTCAGCTGTACTATGGCTATATTTCTTTATCTGTTCAGGAGCCATCCACCGAATAACATCTATTACAAGATCGCCAATGAAAGTAGATTTTCCGTCTGCTTGGCGTGCTAATTTGAAATTTCCAAGTTTTGAGTTCAGGTTTTGTGTCACCTATAATTTAAATACCAATACATTTAGTGGCTTTTTTAAATAATTAATGTTTGCATAAAATACCTACAAAAACGCTTTCACATCTAACATCATGATGAAACATATTCGCTCTACGTAAAAATACAAGGCCGCGACATATATCACGAATAAATTGTACTTTTCTATTCCAAGGAATATCGAAACCATTATAAACCTCTTTCAAAGTTCCATATTCATCCCATTCGAAGATCATATACTCAGTGCCATTAATGTTTGAGAGTCCATAAAAATTAAGAATATATTGCGATTGATTTAATTTTCCGAGAACTGACAATTCACGTTCGATATGTTCAGTAATATTATTAATGGGTTTACATGCAACAGCGTCAATTTCTTTGTAAAATCTCTTAAGGATATGGCTACGACTACCACGAGTGCCTTTTGTTGAACCAACGGGCTCGCTCAATTCACTTGAGTTGATCCTTTGCACGTGGACTTCTGAGTTTTCGGATTTTAAAATATCTATTTTTTGAATCAATTCATCAATATTATCTTTGTCCATTTCCTTGAGAGTCTAATTGATATTCAAACAAAAAAAAAAAAAACTTAAATTATGGTAAGATCAAGGTGATAATGAGTTTTCAAAAATTATACTTACTTTCTCAACATCCGTTAGAGCTTTATCGACATTTTGAACGTCTGAATTTCTGTCATTTTCATTAATAATTGCCATAGTAAAATTCAGATCTTTCATACATGTATTATACTCCTCAGTTAATTTTTCATATCTGTTTTTGACTTCAGTTTTATTAAGATATTTTTTATACCCTTTAAACGTTGACACTTTTGTAACGTAGTCTTTAATATTTGTCAAAAGATTTTCAAAACTTTTGAAAGCTAAAAAATATTCCCTTTTACGAAAAGTACTCTCATTTTCCTTTTTGTTTCTCATCTTTATATCCATGGCACATTCTGCAATTTTTACTCGATCCATAATAACTAAACAAATTTCTTTATTACATTCCGCATTCTCGTAAACCGTAGAAATGTCCTGAATTAAACATTTCGCACTTTTAGCCAATGGAATATATTGTGCTAAGACTTCAGATCCACTATTGGAGATTTCTTCACTCATATTTAAAATTATAACGATAGTTGAAAGGTTAGTGTTAGAAAAATTCAGAAAAACGGGTTTAATTGTCCGAAAGAGTAACGATGTAAGTCATTGATTGGTTAGGTACCACAACGTGCATACTGCACCTCAATTCCATAAACGTAGAGATAATGCATGTCGATATGCTCGTATCGGTATGGTAAAACACGTTAAGATTTCCTTAATTATCAACCCAATCAAAATCTGCATAAATAATACGCCAAGAACCGGTTCTGAGCTTAATAAGCTGTAAAGAATGATTTGGCACGTACTACGTACTTATGATAAAACTAACCAATAAAAACCAGTTTCAGCTTTGACCACAGATAATAAAATGTACATATTTTCTCTGACTTTATATGGCGCGGCGATGTCTCACTAGGGTGCAGTACTTGAAGGTCATTAATTTCGGATTTATTAATGGTTATATTTAAGTAAAATTAAATTTCCGATTACATAATTCGCAAATTGTCGAATAACTCATCAGCAGGTATTTTTCCATATTCTGTTGATTCTTCTACAATTTTTTTTGGCAATGCTTTTTCTTTGACTGCGTGCAGCACGTAAATCCATCTCTGAAACAGAAGTATTCTTGATATTTACTGTCGAAAATGTAAGTTTTGCTTTTTTTTGTTTCATCAGATATATTTGAATGGCTTTTAAATAAAATTGTTGAAAGCCCTTGTGGCATTTGACGAACTCATATAATAGACGATAGTTATGAATTGGTTCTGAAGAATTTACAAATTTACAAATTATTCAAAAATTGCTAGATCTTTTAGTCTTCACATAAGTCGAAGTCCCGAAACTCTGTACCTGAATCAGTATCATATTCATGCTCTTGAATATAATATTGTATTTGGGCATTAGAATTCCATGGCATTTTGAAGATAACCTTGGCATATGTGAAAACAAATTCTTGTTCATTGTCATCTCCTAGCCGACATATGCCCAGAGGTAAATGTACCCACATCCCTAACCATGTTTTTAGTGAATAAAGTGCCGCATCTACGCCAGCAACTAATTCGTCAACTAATATTTGAAATTCACCATCATTAAAACTTAATGGCATCTAAAAGTTCATCACTGAAAAAAAAATAAAATCATCATAATTGTTACAAGATTGTGGTAGAGTCCAACTAAAAAATTTATTATAGGTTCATATATTTCTTCTCCAAATTTACCAAACATTCAACTTGAATTATATGTAAAGGGTCTTTAAGCCATTACATAATAATTTCACTATGAAGTATACTCTTTGGGTGCATTTTTATAATTATTAAGTTTTGTTATAAACTATTCTGTAAATATATTTATTGATTCCTTCCTATGAACTAATTGTCTTGCCACATGTGACTCATATAACCAACATTGGTGAATTGGTTTTCGAAACTTTATATGCTATAATCTGGTAAGCTTTTTATATATATCCAATATGTAAGAGGCTTTTATATTCATTGAGGTTTTCTTTTTACTTTCATCATACCCTTATGAAAATACCAACTTAAATAAAGTAAATTAAATAGATGCTTTTGTGTTGAAAATTCAGTATCAATATCTAATTTACTAAAATCAATATTTTCAAAATGGGTCTTAAAATCCATACCACATAATATTTGAATGATTCTGATTGCATTCTATTATTAAATAGTACCACTTTGCATCTGGAAATATAAGTTGTATTATTTTTCAAAATAGGTCGTCATGATATGTGCTAAATGCATATTATATGAGATTTGAAATGATTATAGTTAAATGCAGATGATTTGCATTTGTATTCAATAACTAAAGCAAACTATAAAAATTTTACTATTATTTATTTAGAATTGTTAGCTATTATTCTGTATAACAACGCAAGCTTTTTCTAGGTTATTTACACAGTCTATATAAAAAGAATTAAACTAAATAGAACCGGCGGTGATAGTCACCGCTAAAATATTATGCTGCATTTAAACCCAGCGGTGCTCATTACCGCTATTAAATATTATGCTGCATTTAATCGATCGTTTATTGTTTATATGCGGAGTAGAAATTTAATTATTTACATAAAAAGTAAGAAAACGTGATTGAAAAATGATCTGCTCTGCTCTCTTTTTCTTTTCGCTCAAATTGAAAGTTAACACATGACCACTTGAAATTAACGAAGTTCACCTGCACAACAAAAGAAAAAAATCAAGTGTGACATAAAACAATCCTTTTTATAACTTGAAGTAATGGAAGGTTAATTTGCACATTTAATATCATTTATGTATTGAAATTTTTGTTAACACATTACGTTCAAGAAGACTACAATACAGTAAAAAATGCAACTAAATTTGTAATAAATAAGGAGACCAGCCGGTTACCTTTTTAGAAGGGTTTCATAATATTCCTTTCATGGAGTATAGTGATGAAGATAACTTAGCTGCTATCTGGGCAAATATAAACATTACAAAATTATGGTTATGAAGACCTCTGGACAGGTGTAAGCGTCACAAACAACCACCAAATTTATGTCCTTATAAGCATAAATACTGTTCATAACAACTATAACAACCTTATAATTGCTGGAGAAAATCACTCAAATACCATTTTAGACAACTTTATGACAGTTGAAGGAGACCACATAAATGCAATTCAAGGTGATCTAGATAATCTTACAAATGTTGAAGATTATTTAGTTGAAAACTATGATGATTCTATAGATGTTGAATGTCTAGCTGATATTTATGATGATCCTATGGGTGTTGAACATCTAGCTACTATTTATTATAATCCTATGGATGTTGAAGAAGAATGTCTAGCTACTATTTATGATAATCCCACCAATGTTGAGGAAGAATGTTTATCTATTATTTATGATAATCCTACCAATGTTGAAGAGGAATGTCTAACTACTGATACCACAGATATTGAGAAAAATATCACTCAAAATGATAATATTAACTTTATAGAGGAACTTAATATTAATGTTGGAAATTCTTTTTCTTTATGAGAACTGGCCAAATTATATTTTGATAAGTATGCAAACCTAGCAGAATTTTCTTTACATCATAAGCAGTCTGAAATTAACAATATTGGGAACATATATTGTTGAACATTTGAATATGGCTTTGCTAGTGAACTAGTATTTAATAAAGTAATTGATTCAAGTTGTCAGCATAATTGGTTGTCCAGAAAAATCAAATGCCATAGCATATAAACCTTAATATAACAAAATCCTTGATAAAAATAAGAGTTACTAACTAGTCTTGTTAATTAGCATAATCATGTTTTATTGTCTAATAAAGCTTTATATGATCCCAAGTTTTGCAAGTTGTCAAATAAAATAATAAAAAAAATCAAGTTTTATGTAACTAAAGGAATATAGGTTCAAAACAGATATATCCTTTATTGGTTGCAAGTTTTCCAGAACAGGTTATCTGTAAAAAGAATCTTTATAATGCTATTCAAAAATTCAAAGCACCTTATACTCAACATCAGAGTGATGCATAGCATATAACTAGGTTGTGAATAGACAGTCATTAGACACCATTAGACATATAAAAAACTGTCAATAGACATATATTTGTCTAATGACTTTTTTTCATTAGACTATATAAGCTCACAACCCTGGCATATAATTAATAAATTGTTAATATTGAAAGACCAAGAACCTGGTTGGATTATTAATGCAAGGCTTGACCTGTTTAATAAATGACTTGTTGGTTTATTTTGGATGTTTCTATTCAATATTAATATCTTATGTGTTATAATGCTGTAATACAAACAGATAATATATGTTGAACCAATTGGTTTGACATGTATTTGGATTTGTTAGTTGTCATAGACAATAATACCAGAAGCAGGCTAGTTGTACAATGTTTCTTGAAAGATAAAACAACTGAGAGTTATAAATGGTATCTTAATTATTGTGGCTGAAGCTGGAAATGGCTGAAGCTAGAAATTTTAAATATTTTAATATGAAATTTACAAAAAATTTTGGAATGCATTTTGTATGATTTTTTTTTATAGTTAGATTAGAATTTAGGGTTAGGGTTTATAATAAAAGAGCATAGTTGGATTTTAGCAGGGTTTATAGTTTTAAATCGAGACCTCTAATTTCCAGCTTCAGCCGTGACATTAATTGTGATGTACAATTAACTAATAATACTCCTCTAATCTGTTTTGTTTTAGATGCTAAGCTAGCACTTATAAATGCAATATTATTAATAATGTCCACAACTCACTATTTTCTTTGCATATTTCATATTCATGAGAACCTAAAAAAATTTGTAAAATAAACTGTACCAAAATTTTGAATCATTTTATAAAAATTCTTTTATGCCCAAAACAGCTTATATGGATAATTTCCATCATTGTTGGGCTTGTCTACTTGAACAAATTCCCAATCCTGAGATTATCTTAATTGTACTTTATATAATTGCTATAGAAAATGGGCAAAGTGCTTTCAAATCAGGTTTTTATAGCTGGAATTCAAAGTATACAAAGGGTTGAAGGATAAACAAGCTAATTAAAGAAGGTGCTAATAGCACTTCTTCATTATGCAGTTTGCATAATCAAGTTCAACAGATATTAAATAATGAAGCTTAGTGGGTTCATTATAATATATCTTCAAAGTCTTCCAAGTGATCAAGCACTTTCAGTCTTTAAACCAATATTTTATGTGGTTTTAACTTTTTCTATTATTATTTTTTTTATAATATCGAACTAAATCATTTGTTGCATGTCTATAATATTTGGGTGTTTTTTGAGCTAATAAAAAATATCTACCTTTTTATATTTTATCTGTTCAAAAACAACAAATTGAAGGATTGACATTATATTGTACAATTTTAATTTTTAAAGAATTTGCTAGTATTATAGAGAAAGATTTTAACTAGTTAGATTAAAATAATGGTTTCCTTAAAGATCAACTTGATAGATCTCAAATATTTCCCTATTCTCTTTTAGTTAATATACAACTATCTGATATACTTGCTGGCAAAACACAGACAAATCCCAAATTCAAAAAAAACAATTGCTATTTGTAAAAAATTAAATCAAAAAAGTAGACCTAAAATTTTGCAAATATGTTATCTATAACAATAAGAATATCTACTATTTGTTTAAACAAAGATTATTATTATTAATAAAGTTTTTGAGAAATTAATTTGGAATGTATTTGGAATTTGGGCACAGACAAATCCCAAACTATAGTAATTTGGGATTTTGCCAACATGTATAACTATCTAATATTTTAGAAATTTAAAAGCTTTTCAGAATTATGAAATCATATAAACATTATATTGGTTTGTTAAATGATAGTGGACATATATGCACTTGTTTGTCTATAATAAATTGTAGACTTGTATATGCACATTTTTTTAAGATTATGATAACTTTAAAGAATGCCAAGTTTAATATTGGACTAATTGCGAAAAGATAGTCTTTAGAAGAAA
>QKWP01003669.1:0-16160 GCA_003550325.1 Gigaspora rosea | reverse complement strand
CAGAACACTAGTTTATATATAATCAATATATACAAATATCTATTTTCAAAAAATTTTAGAATAGTAAATAGTTAATAAACATAAAATATGAACAAGATTGTTGGAAAATTTCAGAATTTATGAATTTTGGATAAGTTGATATGATGGTGTGCCATTGGCATTCCAGAGTGTATTCTAGTATGAAAATTATTAAGTGGTATGCCCTATAGCATTAATAGGTTTGGAACAGTTTGGAAATGTGTAGAGACATTTTGGGACATTTTAGCACATTTTTATAAATTAAAACTACCCAAAATTTTATTAAAATAATCTACTTTAATTTTTTTAAAAATAGATTCAGTACTTATAAAAATATATAACTATATATTTTTTAAATTAACTTATTAATTATTAAAACCTGGGACTTAGTTTGGAACAATTTGGGACACTGGGACATTGGAACATTGGGATATTGCAAAAAAGCTTGGGACACGTCCGAACCCATCACTGCCCTATGGCATGCCAAATTTTTTTGCTATACCACAATTTCTACTCTTAATTGAAATATAATCAGAATTTTATTAAAATACCTAAGGATATACCATTTATCACATGATTTTTACTATGGATACATGGGTCAAAGTAGTAATCACATTTATATTTAATGGATAGGATTTAGGCGTACTACTAGTAGTACTTTGTACTACATGGTAACACCATTTAAGGCCAATTATTGACTAATTTTAATAATAAAAAATCTATTAAAATATTTTTGCAAGGTACTTTGGGTAAATCGCATTATGTAAAAAAAAATATCATAACTTTAAATAGTCTTTTAAATTTTGTAGAGACCTTTGAAACTTGGCTATTTTTAGTCGTTTTACTAGTAAATTTTACTTATAAATTTTATATTAAATCTACGTTTAATTTTTTAAATTTTTAAACTTATATTTCTCTTAATATATTAGCTTAAATGTTGATAAATTTCATAAATTAGAATTAAAAGTTAGTTTTTAACAACTTCTGATAAATTTAAACAAAATTTATTTAATAAAATCTTTGTTAAATTATGGTTAAAAAACTAATGAACCTATATAAAATACTAAAATAGTAATGATTTTCAACTAACAGCTTACAAACCTTTATAGTAGAAATAATATTTTTTATAATATAACTAATAATAAAACTTATAATATAGTAAGCTATAAACATTTTTTATATAATTTAAATTTAAATTTACTAATTCTATTAAAAAAATTTATAAAAAATTTAGCATTTATAGTGTACTACACGTAGTACATTTGAAGCAACAAAAAATAGCAGTTACAAAGGAATTTTTTTTTAAACAAGTTTATTATTAATATTAAAAAAAATTCTGCCAAACTAAACTATAGTATTGATCAGATTTTTGTATACAAAAATTATATATATATATATTTTTCTAGATTTTTAACCTATTCTTCTAACTGTACTACCGGTAGTCTTTAGGCCTAAATCCTATCCATTAATATATATAATATAATATATATTCAATTATATATAATATTTAATATATATCTAATATATATATTATTTAATATTAAATAACTTTTTTCTACTAGTCCATTTTGAATAATTTTACTACCAAAATCTTCATCTTAATAAGATAATTCTAACAAGCCCAATATTATTAAAATCCAATCACAGAATCACAAGATTATTAAGGTTTTGTATTATTTTTTATTTTTTTTTGATGACATATCATATCTTTAATGCTTTATTAATGTTAACTTTAAAAAATTTTATATTCACTATTACAGTAATTAATTGAAGCATGGCTTCTAGTTACTATAAAGTATCTAAATACTCAAGCATCTATGTGCGACCTGCTAAAGGTAATTTAGCCTCACTGGTTTGACTCAATCTACGTTAGAACAGCTCATCTCGAATCACTGACCTGGCTTACTAGCCTGTCATGACTGCCTTCTTTTTAACCTTCTTCTAGTCTCTTAGGTAGAAGAACTACTAACAAACAACTAAAAAAAATAAAATAAAAGATTAAGTAAAAAAAAAAATAAAAAAGAAAATACTAAACTAACAAAAAGAAAAAACAAAAAGAGAAATAAAAGGGAACAGAGTAAATAAAAAAAGTAAAAAAAAAAAAATAGAGAAAAAGAAAAAAAGGCTGAAAAAATGGCTATGACTAGAGTTGCGGCCCAAACTTACTAGTTTGGGATTTGGTAGAATTCCAAATAGTATTTACTGGGCTTCACAAAATACTTCTAGTTTGCTAGAATGTCAAATATTCTGACATATAAATTATATTATGACTAGAAATTCCAAATTTTTACATGTAATATTGGGTTTGGGAGGACCCTGAAGGACTCTAATACAACTCAGATGATTCCAAAAAAGGAAATTTTGTATAAAAATTCATCAAATGTTGCATTTTTATATAGTAAATTTTCAAATTTTGCTCTATTTTATACATCTATTTGGCTAAAATACTGCTAAATTATACAAACTTAGATCTAAGTTGTATTAGAGTTCTTCGGGGTCCTGGTTTGGGACTTATTCCAAACAAAGAGGTTATTTAAAGTTCAGCACTTTAGCCAATAAGTTTGTGAAATTTTGACATTAAACTGATGAATATATATTAGATAAATATTGAATACAAGACTTACTGATATACTATATTTAGCTCATAGAATGACTAGGTAATTTATTTATATATTTATAAAGTACTTTTTGAGAATGTAATGTTTTACCAACAAAAAAATTACTATGAAAGCTTATTCTAGCTCTAAATGAATATAGATATTCATTATTAAAATCAATTCAAAATAATCCATCTCTTCAAAAACTTCACTTAGATGCGAATATTTTTACTACAGTCACCTTTCTCTAATCTGAACCTCTCTAAACTAAACACTATTAAACTTTATCTAAACTAAACAAAATCTCCTAGAACATTTGTAAATTTTATTATAAAGTTCGGATAAGTCATATATAACTTTTTGAAAACTGTACTTTTCAAATTTTTACATAGTAAAAAAAAAGCAGTCCTAGCAGTTTAGATTAAAAAGAGTTGACTGTATATACTACTAATACTAGTTATATTAACTGTATATAAGTTTTAAATACCAAAAACAGTTATTAAAAAAGAAAATTGAAACGTTACATATAAGCTTTAACTTGGAACTTTGAGTGCACTATTTAATATACTAATATTATAATATTAATAGGCTTGTACTAACGTTTACTATATATTTTATATTTATAAAGTTATATTATGAGAGTAATAAATGTAACTTTGGGTTAAGTAGTAGTCGATAATATATATATATTATTGTTTTATTAATAATTATATGGGCTAAGGGTTATATGGACTATGTGGCATCTTTAATAAGAGTTGTAGTAATTTAAAATAAGAATTATTTTAATTACTTTTCAAAATGTACCGGTAATAAAAAACAAAAAATAGCTTTGTTAATAATCTATTAGAGCTTGGGTTTATTAATAATAAATATTAATTTATATGTTATTTGTCTATTTCTAAAAAAGAGATAAATTCTTTTTGCGTGTATTAATAGTTTGTAAGCTTCTTACTATGAAGTTCTTTTCATTTTCTAGTAGTTTTTGAGTTTGATACTATATACCAAAATGGGATACATATTTGGGTTTTGGTTATGAACCAAAACTAGGTAGAAATACTGATTTCCAAACTCAAACTAAATAGAAACACCATAACTAAAAAAAGAGTTTGGGCCACAACTCTATCTATAACAACACTATTTTTGTTTGTACTAGACTTTAAAAATTATATAGAATTGTATAAAAAAATCTAATTTAATGCTATATATATTCTATAAAGTGAAAAAGAAAAAAAAAGAATTATAATATCTAGAAATTTCTACATGTTATTTATTCGATCTCTATTACACCAGTTATAGTTTATTTGGTAAGCATTAACTCAAATATTCTCATAAAAGATTTCATTTAAGTAAATGCATTCTAATTTGGAAGGAGTAAATATTGCCAATCTTTTGGAGAGAGTATGCCAAATCGCCCACTTTTTTGAAATTTCAAAATATCCAAAAGTGGTACTAGAAAAAAGTACTAAAATAAAAAGAGTTGTAAAAGTTGTGCTATACAGAATAATATATCTAACCAAGTATCTACTTCTATTTTTATATCCATAGACCTTAACAAAGCTCTAGAGTTCCTCTACTACTTCTTTGTTCAATATAGGGTTGCAGTGCAGGACACTTGGTGACGCCAATAGTATACCATATTGGTGCACTACCTGGCATGCTAGCATAAACATAGAGCAGAAATAGCGAGCCAATTGTAGGATAGGGTAAAACCTGAGACGGAGATAGTTACATTGTTGATGCAGATCTTACTTAATTAGGGTTAGTGATAAGTTGATTACTATTTTAGATAGTGTCTGCATTAATAACGTAACTATTTTCACAGGTTTTACCTTGTTATATTATATTTATTTATTTTTATTATTGATTGGCTTAAAAGTTTTGTATTAATACTACAAATATTATATTTTAATACAAAATAATGATCTTCTAAGTTCCAAAAGGGCCCAAAAGCTAATATATTAAGGTTTTGCGAATACTATAAACTTCTAACTTGTATGCCCTTTATGATTTATACTAGTGAAGTTTAATGGCTTAATTTAAATTTATACCCAGGTATCATACATTGTATACTTCACAAAAAAATACCAAGAATTATTTATATTATACATATGTATATAGCAGTTAAATTAGTACCCCATATACTAGCAGTTTACGTAAATAATATACTACATAATATACAAGGTATTATATAGAAGATACCAGTATATACAGTGCAGGACACCAAAAGCCAAATATTTTTTATAATAAAATTTTTAAATTGATATAACTTCTTAAAAAATAAACCAATACAAAAAATTTTTTATACAATTAATAATTTTTGGCTAAACTATAAATTTTATAAAAATTTTTTGTTTTGAATGTATAATATTAAATTAAAGTTATATATAATTTAAAAATTTGGTATCTAATATAAAAAAATAAAAAACATATAAATTTTATTAGCCAATAAAATTAATTTAGTTTAGTTATACAGAATTGAACCAATTAGAAGTCTAGATTTATGCTACACAGTAGGCAAAAATTTGGCACCTATATATGTCTTTAGATGCCCCACACTGTAGCATCCATATTCATACACATTATAGATGCCTAATGAAATGACAAAACCTGAACGAAACTATAAGTTTTGTCAATGACGAAACTTGACAAAACCTATAGTTTCATCAGATTTTGTCATTTCGTCAGGCATCACTAATACACATCCATTTACTTTCTCATTGAGATCTAATCTGAACTATGTCTTGTTTACTGTAGCCTAAATATGTACTATTTATTCTCTCATTCACCAGCTATAGTTGTTAAAAGCAAATTAAGCTAATAATAATAAAAAAGCATTGATATTTCAAATAAATTCAAATTTAGCTAATAATTTTATTCATTTATGTTATGTGAGGCTGTTTGAAGTTAATTTGTCGGTTAATATCACTTTTTAGGACTCTCGAAAGGGGGAGGGGGCAAATGAAATGGATATGTAAAATGAACAAAATATTTTTAATGTAATAAATCTATATAACAAATTAACTTAAAGTTAAATTTAGTCTAAAGATTCTAGTTGAGTTGCTAATTAGATTAGATAATTTTGATTCAGTTAATATTGTATTTCTCTTATAAAAAAGAGAAACAAAAATAAATAATTAATTAAATAATTAATTAATTATATACTGCATTCATCTGAGAAAAAGAACATCGTACGTATGTACATAGCATCAAAGAGGAAGAGGATTAACTTCAAACGGCCTAAATAATAGTAGCTTAATATTATTGATTTTGTGCTACTTTAGCCTCAAAGCCATGATCATTTCTTTTTACTAACAGTACTATCACTGTTCAAATACTATCACGAATTACTTTCTAGATGCCTTTTTTAATTACTCATAGCTTAGTGTAAACAAATATTAGTGAATATTACTAACTGCTATATAACTGATCAAGCGACCTTTGTGTTATTATAATCTCTAAACTATGATTATATTTTATTGCATGCATAACTGTTTCTAGTTTCAAAACTACATTTTCTTAATGCATTTGTTGATTTGTTATATTTGGATAAAAGAGTAAGCAGTTTAATAATACAAAGTGGGCAATAGCAAAACCAGAATTGAGACTTTTTTTAGCTTAAATGCATATAAATTCCTTTATTACAACATTTTTTATTATTTATCCATAATGCACTTTTTTTTATTCACGGCATTTTATACTAATTTCTTACAATATTTTTTATCAAATAATTACATTACATATTAATAGTTTTTTAATTATTACTTATACATATATTTCTTGTTTACATGTTCATATATATATATCGTGCATAAAGTTGAACATCTTATAAGATGAACTTATACATGAGATTATATTGTATGACTTTCACAAGCTATGTGATAAAAGGTTACTTTAGAAAAACATATCTGTTTATATTTGGCAATCATTGATCATTAAAATTTTCTTAAACAAATAATTATTTATCTTAAGTGAAATATGACATCATATTGCACGAATCGAGTGTGATAATTCTGTGATTTTATAATAGGTTATAACGATGGTTATATGATGCATATAAAATTCTTTGAATAATAATTATGAAGAAAGGTTTTTACTTATATACCTTTTTTTGATTTCTTTTTATTACTTTATTGTTTTTATTTATTTATTTGTTTATTTATTATTTTCGTTATGCATTTAAGTTTTGAATCCAAATTAAAGAAAAATATGTATCAAGGAGTTAATCGTTTTAAAAAATATAAAAATAAAATAGTTAGTAAATTAAAATGTATAAAAGAAATTAAAAAAGAGATTTTGTAAAAAGCAGTAGCTCTTTGTCTTTAATACTTAGTAATTTTTTAACTCCAAGTTCTTAACAAATCATTTGATTAATTCTTTAAAATTAATACTATATTTGCATAAATTTATATTACTATTCTAAATTCTTCAATATTATTTTTATGGATTCTGAAGATATCGTAAATTCTGAAAATATTGTGAATCCTGAAGATATCATGGATTCTGAAGATATTATTGAATCTGATGATATTATAGATTTAAAAATAATAAAGCTCAATGATATAATGCAAAATGCACATATTGTGCCCAAATATTTGAAGTATGTAAAGAAGCAATAACAAATCATGTGCTTAATCTATGCCGTAAAATTTAGCAGTAAGTAAAATACTTTATTTACAAACTGTAAACAAAAAAGCATTTGAAAAAGTTACTGAAGTTTCTGCTCATAAAGCAGTTTTAGTAACTGATTATTTTGATAAAGCTATTTTATCATATATCTTGTTGTTAAGAGCATTAATATATGGCAATATTCCATTAGTTTTGCTAAAAATCCATATTTTATTTTATTTTCAAAGAACTTATGATCAAGTTATAATCCACCATCAAGATATAAATTATCTAATAATGTAATTCAAACAGAATATGCATGAATATTAGTAGAAATGGTTGATCGAATTAATGCAATGTCTAATTTAACTCTTTTACTTAATAGATGGACAGATATCTCTAATAACTTTATATATGCTTTTTTTTTATATAAATTTGAAGATATTAATAAATTATTAATATAGAAGAATTTTCTAGTATTCAGCATACAGCAAGTAATTTACTTATTGCAATTATAAACTCACTACAAAATATCTTTATAGATTTTAGTAAGATTATCGCTATAGTTACTGATAATCCTTCAGTTATGGTACGGCTTTGAAAGGAAATATCAACATGTTATTGGTATTAAATGCTGCTTGCATATTTTTAATTTAATCGTAAGAGGAATTTCATCATATCTACAATATCAAAATATGATTAAAAAAAATTAGTATTAGTAAATTTTTTTACTAGCTTATATTTTTGGAATGCAAAATTAAAAAAATAGGCTTTAGAAAATAATATTACAGTCAGAGAATATAGCAAATTTGAAGATCAGTTCTAGAACGCATCTAGAATGGTTTTTAAAAATTTCTTGCACTATGATTGGATAATGATAATCTAACTAACATTAAGAATTTAAACGAATTTATAGTATCAAACTTTGACAAGTCGATATTCAAAAATAAATTTAAAAACTTATAGTTACATAATCAGTTATTATTTTTCATTAATCAATGTTTTTTAAAAAGGTAAATGAAACCTGAAAAAAACGAAAGTTTTATGTTTAAGTTTTGCTAAAATATAATTTTTTTTTTTAAAAAAAAAATACTTTGTAAAAGCTTGATAATGATGTCGCAATCTTCACAAGTCGTAGAGAAGCCAAAAGCCAAAGATCTTCCTTGTGTGTTTAGTACAATAGCTAGCAAATATAGTAAATTTGGGTTAAGACCTTTCGAAATAAAGGAATCACAAACCTGGAGACATGCTGATACACCAACCACCATTAATCACTTAAATTATATATGGATTTTATGCCAGAGCTTAAACTTTACTTGTATCTGCATTCAATTTGTGAAAAACATTATAATCAAGTTATTCTACTAATCATTTTCATCACTACCTTTTAGATAATCCTACTTTTAAAAATAAGAAACTTCGATCTAATAGTAGCTCTGACAGTTCCATTCTTTATAATGATTCTAATATATATGAAGAAATTAATGAATTGTATTCAGAAACTAATATGAAAAACTATAGGCATACGATTACAATATTGCAGCAACAATTGCAAGAACAAGAAAATAGGAGCTTATTATAATCACGAAATTTCAACAGAACTTCGAAAACCAAGAACGAATAATTTTAGAATTGAGAAGGCAGTTAGAAGAGTGCCAAGAAGCTGTAGTTAATTTAAAAGGTTTATTATGTGCTGAAGTTAATAGGAATAAAGAATTAGTCGAGCAATGAGATTCTCGGTACTCTGATCAAGATAAGCGCATACAAGTAATTATTGATATTGCACTAATCGAATGAAATTTTTATATAAGGATGTTGAAGCTTTGATTAGGAATAATAATAGATTTTCTTTATAAAATCTATTAAAATATGCCCCTCATATATGGCTAAGTAGACGCAATCAAGTTCTTGTAAAATTTATTGAAATATTAATACACAATAATCTTAATACAGGTTCTGAAAGTGCTGAAAAGATTTATAAAAGAGCTATGGCCATCAGTTTGGTGTGTGGGTCCAAACATGGAAAATACGTATCAGAAATAAATCTTGTAGCATCAGCCATTAAATATTCTATGCAAGGTCAAAAACTATTGTTAATATCGATAATCACATTACAAGTTCGAGGAGTTATTCCATTTTCAAACTTGGTTAGATGAATTATCAAATAAGGAAAAAGCATTACCAGAAGGCCTCCTATTTTTTGCATTCAACAATGAACAAAGAGGACAAAGAAATTTTCTTAACTGTGAACACAACACAGTGATATTTCACACTGTTACTAGTTTTGTTGTCTTTAATATGAATTTATCAAATCATATTCAATGTACTAATAATTCACTTTGGGCATTTAATTCTTTTGATAGGTCGCAATACGAAAGCCTCTTTGACACTATGTTTGAGATGCAAGAAGTTTTATATAAAGAATTGAATAATTATCTTACTAAAATTCTAGATTTACTGCATGAAAAAAAATTAACCACGCCTAATAAAATTGATTTTCTTGCATCTAATATAGGCCTGAATATTCATTGCAGTAAACAATGTTCTAACTGTAAAAAATAAATATCGACAATAAAAAACAAGTTTGCCCAGCATGTAAGTTTTGTTTGCCTATATTATCGAAAATGTCAAAGCAATGTATGGATATGGAGGCAGAAAAAAAGGAGAATATAGCTGAACAGTCATTAATTTTTAAATCATATAATACCAAAAGAGAAATTCGTCCATCTAACATACCGAGAATTAGTGTGACTCAAAAAATACGTGCTGATGAAGGAGTTAATGTTCTAGAAATTTTTATACCTGACCCTCTTGATATTAATCCTAATACAACTGAAAATATTGAAAAAAATTTTATTAATATTGAAAAAATTTTAGGAATTAAGGATGAAATATATAAATGGGTGGTCATTACATGTGACAGTATTCCATATTATCAAGCAGCAAAAATTAGAGAAAAATATCCATCATTAATTCTTATTTCTGGACAACTGCATAAAGAGATAAACATGCTTCGGGCTTTTGTAAAATAAAATTGGTAAGCCTATATTGTACTAAAAGAGGTTATTTTCCTATTTTATAGCTTGTTAATTATTTAATAGGGATATCGATCTCAAGCAATTTGCAATAAGTCAGAGATATAAAACCAAAAAACAGCTTGCATATTTTAAGAAATGCCACAATCACCATAAGGCTTGGGATTCGATTCGCAACATTTATCGCCAATCTATAGCTACGAAGCTGATGTAGCCATACATCAAATGTCATCCTAATCTATTGGTAGAAAAACACTTGGTCTGGGCAAATGGACAAACGGATCCCTGTTATCAAATAAAATTTGAACAAGTAAGTTTGCTATTTTATTTTTAATTATAATTTAGTTTTAATGCTAATTAATTATTTATATCAAAAAGATTTTTGTTTATTTGCAGGTTATCGTTAATTATAGAAAAACCATTAGGGAGAATAATTCATTACTAAAAAGTGCTACAAGAAGGGGTCTTTTCTCCAGTATGGTCTGCACAATGTCATCCAATATATCATTTTATAGAAGTTGCAAATGAAGTACAACAATTGCAACTTGATCCAACTATACAAGATAATGTGAATAATAATTGTATAGTTTCATGGTTAGGGCTTTCTAATCAGCATCAAGAGTTGGACATGGTTTTGGAGGAGATAAATAAAGCTTTAAAAACGTTGATACCTCCTGTTCCACAAATGCAGCATTAGAAGATTGCCACATGAAATTGTAAAAATTTTGTCAGGTATAAAGAATTGTATTTATTAATTTATTTGTTAAAAGTTTTTTAAGGTTAATTTGTAACTATCATAAATTTAGTTGTGAAATAATTTTTTCCAATTAATTGGATATAATGATATTCAAACAACTGGTCCAAGGATCAAACCAGAAGTAGTTATAGAATATGAGAAATTTCGAGCACATCTAAGAAAAAAAAATTTTGTTAACCCAACAATCGATGTGAGAACTACTTGTCAAAGCTTAGAAAAAGAAAATGAATTGAGTTCACATTTGATTAATTTCACTAGTTTAGCTAAACAGTCTCGGCAAGAATATATTATTGAGGTTTTTCATAAAAATGATTCTGCTTCTTTATTTAGATCAATTCTTATTACCAAACAAGAAGCAATCAAGCAAATTAGTGAAAAGAGTATGACCAATCCAGAAATTATTCTTAAAAAAGAAGCACTTTTTGAACTGACAAGTGATAGAATTCAAAAGAAATACTGCAGGATAAAGTTCAAGAAATGTAGAAAATTATTGGTTATACTAGATGAGGCAAGATCTTTATTTAATTTTGATAATGAGCTTAATGACCTTAAATTTACTGAATGTTTAGAGGCCCAACCAGATAATATGATGGAATGCTAATCAAAATTAGAATTTTGTAGCAACTTTAAGGATGTCATAACTTATTCAGCTTTATTTATTAATCATTTTTGATCAAGATAAATATAGCAGGTAAAGTTAACAACAATTCTAATCAATTCTTTTTCTTTTATTATTTCTGTATTTAAAAAAAATTTGAGCATATTATGAAGTTTCTGTAAATTGGGTACCTTTTCAGATCTTTTTTTTTTAATTTTGATTTAATAAATATATTTATTATTTAAAATATTTACAAAATAAAAATTTTTTGACAAATAAAAAATAGTTCAATACAGCAATAGTGTTTTTAAAATCACCATTATTTGAATCTCATCTATAATAAATAAAAACCCACTCTAGAAGCATTTAGCTAAATAATCTTTGTAATTTAATCAGCTCTTATTTTTGTGACTGTTTAATGCCATATATTATTTGGTTTAATCTCTGATCTATTCAAATCTGCAAGTGATTCTTTATATTTTTCTAACATACAAAAGTTTCTCCACGACTTCTTAATGCACATATATTTGGTTCAATTTCTAATGATTTATATGACTGAAAATGAATACTTTCGGCGAATTTGTCCTCTATGAATATAAAATAAAAGCAGAAATGAATAAGTTCTGATCGCCCTGATCTTGAAGGTTATTCTTTTAAAAAAAAAATACTAATATAAATACAATAAGCTATCTTTGCAATGAACCCTGTTTATTGTGAAATTTTAGTACTCTAGTAAGTTGCAAGCTTCGAGTAAGCACGAAATTTGAATACTTATAGTATAGTTTAGTATTATCATGTTAGATCTGTAGATATTTCTCTAATTATTTGATCGATATCTTCATAACTATAAAAGGTGCGATTGGTGTTGTCCAAATTTGGTATATTCTCTGACTGTATTAAAACTGGATTACAAACTTTATGTGAAACCCAATGGTATTGTATTCACTTCAAAAGTTTGTCTCTTAGTTCAAAACTATAAAAATGAGTTTCAATCTTGTCTTGAATATAATATTAATTTTTCTAATAAATGCTGCTCTCTTCCAACTAAAATCAAAGAAATAATTACAAACTGTCGCTATTTTTTTGAAAATGAACAATTTACTATAGTTTTTTAATATATAGTTGATGCAATTGCAAAACTTGAATCTAATAATACAACTTTAGCCGATATATTTGCAGAGTTGTTATTTATTTATAAAAAATCAAATGAATTTTAAGAATTTGATCATGGATTAATTGATCATACAAAAAAATAGTTAATTTTTGAGCAAAAGAGTTTGATGAACCTATATATTATTTGGCATTTTTTTTAAATCCAAAATTTCGTTAAGTTGCATTATCAAAAAAATTAGATTTTGACGATATAGTAGTATATGCATTAACTTTCACACAAAAATGGAACTTTATATATGATCAAGCTATACAAATGTTACAAAATTTATTAAATTATTATAATAATGACCACTTTTAATTTAGCAAGTTTAGAACCACGAGCATATTGGAAGCATATTTTTTTTCAAGCTGGCGTACTAAAAGCATTGGCACTAAAAATATTTACAATTCGCCATTATTCTGCTAGATAAAACAACTTTTTTTACATATTGGTATGACAAAAACAAAAATTCTAAACCAGTTAGCTACTTCAACATTAAAAATGATAAATAAATCTTGCTTTATCTACAAAAGCTTCTAAAAAAATTTAGATAAAAAATTAGTTGAAAAAGAAAAAAGTAATAATAATTTAGATAATTATGAAGATTGTTTTTTTCAAATTTTACTAATGAAGAAGATAATGAATTAAAATTTAGTTATGTTTAAGAAATTTTTTAAAATCAATTCAAAATAATTCAGAATTATTTATGAAGAAGTTTATTAATTTGGATATTATCTAAGAATTAATAACAACATCAGATAAAGTAAAAAGAAATTTAGATTAAAATGCAAATACATCTAATTGGACTTTAAATGATATTTTAAATACAAGTAAATAAATAGATTTATCTGCTTTAATATTATAAAATAACTTATAAAAATATTAAAAAATACAATATTCTTATTTATTAAATAAAATTTTATATTTTAACTATTTAAAGTTTATTTCAACGTTTAAAATTTTTTATCTAATAAAATTTTAGAAAAATTATATATATGGGCTCAAAAATAAAAATAATACATATAAATCTGATATGAAAATAATAAAATATAACCCTAAATTTTGAAAATTTATAGTTAAAGGTCGCAATTAATTAAACTATAACTTTTTTATTATTTATAATTATATAAATATAATTTTTTTTTTAATAACTAAATGCATTATTTTTAATCAGTATTGCATTTATTCTCTTAACATCTATAATTTTTTTAACTTTCTCTATAGTTCAAATAAGTTTTTGTGACTCTAAATATCTTTGATTAACGCATAGTAATATTCACAAAATATAATTCTCGTTTCATAGCTACTTTGGTGTGAAATAAACTTATAAGTTTAGAACTAAATGAAGATTACAATATTAATAAATATTATGCTTAACCTAGTCGAATTATATTTTGGTTAATAACAAGCTTAATTAAATAATTAGAAATATTCCTATTAATTAAAATTTATTATCTGGCAAACTCTTATGATCATGAAAAAATTTTTCTTGTTATTTTTTCATGTGTTATAATGTAATTATGTTTATTTGAATTAAAACTCAGTTAGCCAATCATGACTTGAGAATCATGATCATAATTGCCAGATAACATTAATATTGAGAAATGCATTAATAAATATTGTAAAATTTGTTCAATTATGTAAATAATTGGCTGAAATGTGCCACTATGCGGCACTGTCAGCCAATCATTTGCCTGATTGAAAAAATTTTGCGATATTAATAGATGCATAATCAATATGATATACATATCTGATACATTTTAGATTAATACTAATATGAACTAATTAAAAATAAACAATATAATATAATAGTGCACCTAATGGCATGCCATGCACCAAAAAATTTTATTGGTGCACAAGTGGCTTGCCATTAAATTATAACTGCACTAGCAATCCTAGCTCAATAGCACCAAAGCCTGCTAAAGTGCCTTGCTTATAAGTCTGCTGTTCTTTTTTATTTCTATTTCAGTTACAAAATATACAGTGAATGGGCTTTGTACCCAACAGACAGAGTTTTGTTATATATAAATATGTTAACTGTATAGTTTTCATAGATCTGAGTTCTGAAAAATTTGGTACAAGGTATCATCAGAAAAAGTTGATTTTTACACAAGTATTTGTATTATTAAATATATAAATTTTAATATATAGATATATAATAATGCAAAACCTTAGTGATCTTATAATTCTGTGATTGGATTTTAATAGTTTTGAGCTTGTTAGAATCATTTTATTGAACTGAACATTTTGGCAGTAAAATTATTCAAAACAGACTAGTAGATTAAAAGTTATTTAATATTATATATATTTATATAATATATTGTAAATATTAGTTATTATATTAATCAATCAGAATTGAAATTAGAATGATTACACTATATACGTGTATGAATAGAGTGGCTATTAAGTAAAAAATATTATATGATAAATAGCATACACCTAACCCTAATCTAAAACTAATAGATAAACCTTCTTTAGCTTCTATTTGAAAGTTGTAGAGCTCATATTTCTGATTTTAATGGTACAGTTTATAACATCTAAAGACTAAAACATGTAACTTGTACATTTTAAAAAAAATTTATATTAAAATTTACTATTTTTTTGATTTTTTGTATTTTGATTGGCCAAAATATTTTTCAATTTTTTTTTTAATTAAAATAACAAATTAGCCATAAAAAAAGGCCAAAACATATGAATTGCCCTATTTTTATTAATTTTTTTAATGTATTATATAAAAATTAAGCATCTTTAAAGTAGTATAAATCAAAAATATATAATTTTTATTTTAAAAATAAAGTAACTAAGTTTAGCAAATTAACTTGGCTACAATTTAGTGGCTTTATTTTTCATATCTTTTATGTATTAAAAGATATTAATTTTGAAATTATTTTAGTCTTTAGGTGTTGTGCACTGTAGTTAAATCATCAAATCAGTCAAGTAGATTCCAAGTATAAATGGCAGTGAAATTATAGTGGTAATTTCTATATTTGCAGTAGAAATTGTTGAAATAATTTTCCCAAAAATTTTTTAAAATTGAGATACCAAATTAAATTTCAATTGTTGAAATTAATTTATATACAAAAATTAAATTAACAGTTGAAATTAAATAAACTATTAAAATTAAATTAACAGTTGAAATTAATCAATGGTTAAAATTAAATCACTGTTAAAATTAAACCAACTGATGAAATTAAAATTAACAGTTTAAGGGTTCTCAGGCATTTCTCTCAAAGTGATTAGTTAATTATAGAGATCATGCACAAGTACTACAATTAATTGAAGTAATACTAATAATTTTGTCAAAAATTTTTGTTGCAAAATGCAGTTATTAAATTTTAGCACAACTATTATAGTTTCTGATTATCTTTTTTAGTTATTGTGATGATAAAATCTATTG
>QKWP01003668.1:0-16213 GCA_003550325.1 Gigaspora rosea | reverse complement strand
CAATCACACGGCTCCTGAGATCCCTTACTTTGGGCGTGAAGCGGTGTGCAAGAGGGAAGTATAGTTTCTTTTATGTCTGTAGGAAACTATACACTTCTCTAAGGCAGTTCGGTATACAACAACAAGAGGTAATACACAGTTTATTAATTGAACAAGAGGGCTATTCCAAGGTGTCTGTTCCTTAGAAATCCTAAGAGTTTTTTAATAATAAGAGAGAAGGATAAATAATATAAAGGTAAAGATAAAATACAATGTCTGGATCTGTCTAAAACTAAGGGAAATAAGGTGGGTTTATATATCTATTGAGCTAAGCGTCGCTAAGCGTCGTTAAGCGTCGCTAAGCGTCGTTAAGCGTCGCTAAGCGTCATTAAGCATCACTAAGCATCGTTAAGCGTCGCTAAGCATCATTGAGTGTTATTGCACATCAATTTCGCATATCACTATTACTAAATACAGTTATTACAAAATTTCCTTATTAAGTTCTAATTTTCAAACTAATTTCTACCAAATTTAAAACCTATTCTATAACAATATATATGTCAGGTTCTTATATATAATTTCACCTTTTTTACCCCTTCCCTCTCTAAACATCACCTGATTTTTGTCACTCTCCTAACCAGAGTGATGAGACTTAGCTTATAGAATATTTGGTCACCAAATTAAAACTAGTAAATAATCTTCATATAACTAGTAAAGATTCTCATATAAGTAACAATAAAACTCTAATCATTATAAGTTTTATATATTATTATGTAAAATGTAATTTTGTTGCTCTTTGAATATATATTTATAAAGTATAAACAGTTCAGATTTGAAAATATTAAATACTTCAGTTAAAATAAAAATTTGAAAATATTAAATACTTCAGTTAAAATAAAAATTTGAATAATATCATTTTTTTATAATAATTTAATAGAAAATAGTGAAGTTGGAAGATCTAATTATAAATTAGAAAATTACTAGAAAAAAATTTATTAATAATTTTTACTATAAATTGTTTTGAACATAACATATATAGCTAATATAATTAAATAATGGTGGGTTACTAGGTGGTGAAGAACAGTTGCTCTAAATGGAATTAATAAAGTTTCTTTTTATTATTTAAGAAATATAAACAAAGGCTGAAACTACAAAACAGCCTGTTATCTCTGTTTGAAAATTTGCAAAAGAAGATTATGGGAAGAGAGTTATAATTTGAGTGCATTTGCATGTATATAGAAATTATTTGTTTTGATTTTTGGACTGATTTGGGATTATTTAAACTTTACAATTTTGATTGGTTAAATGTAACAGATAACTATTGGGTAATCTTGAATGTGTTGGCCTTATCTGATATACCTTGTAACTCATACAGGGGTCACTAAATTCTGGGTCGAATGCTTCAGTGTGTATCAGGATTATGGCTGACTGAATCAGAATTGTTCAATTTTGCTCCAAGATCATAAAATTTTCACTAATAAAATCATATCAGCTACTAATTTTGCTATAAAACTTATTAACAACTAGGACTAAATGCTCCAATGCATCTGACCCAGAGTTTTGGTGACCCACCTGTAAAATTTGTGGGCTTGTGTAATTTTTCTTCTACAATTATTTTGATTTTTTATTATGCAAATTGACTTTCATTTTTATAAATCTAATGAAAACTTATTTTTCAAAAAATTGCAAAAAAGGTTGTTTAATGTGTAACATCCATATATCAAGGTTCTAAATTTGTATATATGCCCAATCAGGCCATGCAAAGTCAATTTTTTGTTTTGCATTACCCACTGTCCCATTTTTTCAATTTTTAGATTCCAATTGTGCCAATTGTTCGATTTTTGACATTTTTTTTCCGCTATTTTCATCTGATATTACCTAATAGGGACCTTAATTTCCCATAATTGTCTAATAGGACTGACAGGAAAATATGACTGTCAGCCTACAGATAGGACTGTCCATATTACACAGATGATTCAATTGATAAAAAAATTTTTTTATACATTTTACAATACTTTTTTTTAGAAGCTCAGGTAACCTAACTCCATAGTAGAGGGATAAGGTTTACTAAACAAACTTGAAAATTGCATTCTGCACTACAACATATTTGCTTAATCCAGCTTAATCCACCAACTTTAATAGTATGATTTTTCAATTGAAGTTTTAAAAAATGTAAGAAACTTCAAGTCACTACCTTACCAAAATTTCATTTATTGTGCAAAGAAAGAGGTTGAAAATATTTAATATGACAATTTAGTAAAGGTAACGTGAGTAAAAAACATTAATATGTATAATTTTTGTTGTATACATTATACAAAGTATTCAAAAAAAATGATATAAAATTATACATAGATAATAGTACATATAACTAATTAATTTCAAATTTTTGTTATTTTAGGTTATAAAACTTAGATTCGAAGAGAAACTTAAAATGTATTTTGTTTGTATACCAACGCCAAAAGATTTTTTAATGGAATAGTGGTGTGTAATAGGAGATTGTACAAGATATTTTGGTTCTAATTCTATTATAGTTGAATATTTGATATTATATAAGAAAAACCATGACGATTTCATCAATGCTGATAGTAGATTAGTTAAAAATTATCTAAATTAATAAAGACATGTATTATTTATGTTGTAAAAACATTTGGTAGTATTTTTCTTCGACTTTAAATATGAGGTTTAATTAATTTTTTTTAGCTTTCGCTTCGATTCATCAAATTTTGATTTTTTAAAATTCACGATTTTGATTGATGTTTTCATATTTGGATTTTTAGATTTTGATTGGTCATGATCTGTAGTCCTGAGTCAACCATGGGTTTCCATATTTGGGACAGTCCTACCTTGACTGTCGGCCCAATTTTTTATTCCTTATTGTGCAAAATGAAAAATTAACCGTGTATGACCTTAAATATCTATCCACAGTTAATTTTTTTTTAAAAAAAATAAAAATAAAAAATAAAAAAATCCATCCATCCGTCCCAAATTTTGAAATCCATGTAATGCAAATGGAAAATCAACTTTGCGTGGCCTAACCATTAATTTTTTAGAGAAATTATCAAGAACTGTTCAACTAAATGCTAAAATGTTTTAATCGTAATGTTACAAATTTATTGATATAATATTTTATTTATATGTGTGTTAAAAATATCCTATTTCAAAATTAATTAATGTGTGGCGCCTTAGAGAAGTGGTCAAGGTGTTACCCCCAAGCGGCAGGTTGACAGTTCAAATCCCACTGGCGACGTTTTGGAGTTAAATCTGCGTTTGATGATTGTGGCTTATGAGCGGTTGGGCGCTAAACCTGTAACCTTGGTTTCACCATCTTGAATGGGAGCCTGCGGGCTCAATGATGTATGTGTTACATCGCAAATCCAGGGAACCAGAAAAAACCCACAAGAACCCGTTTGGCAAGACCCGAGTTAGGAGGTAGTGAAAATCGGTCCTTATGGTATGCGCCAGAGAAGGCGAATACTTCGATCGGAACAAACCTAATAAGGGCAGGTAGCCTCGGTTACCAAATCCGGGCAAATGTACATGTATGGGACATGGAAGGTGTTCTGGTAGGCTCTTGTGCGAGGGTAAAGTAGCCCTTAGGTCGTCGATGTCTAAAAGGGTTGTGGCCTACAACATCTGCATTAAATGTAGTGCGTCAGTAGTAATAGGAGGACCATGACCCAGAGGGTTTAAATAGACAATTCCCATAGTTGGGTTGTAGGTATGGCAGCTAGTGTAGAACCTGCGGACGGACTACTTAAATTAGGCACCAAAAGTGCACGTGTGGCTAGTTGTATCCTCATTCATGTAACAAATATTACGTCACTATAGCACACGGCCTCTAAACTTAAAAAAAAACAAAATTAATTAATGCTAATTTGTCCATAAATAACACGTCTAGAAATTAAAAATAAAATGTGGAAATTAGCAATTAACAACAATGCGATCACATGATATCAATGTAACATATTCTTCCACTTCTTTTTTGATATTACCATCCAAATTCAACCATTCCCCTACACCCACATAATCCAAAGACCTTTTTCGTATGCAAAATTCGATTAACGCTTCAACTTTTTCCTCATCATCAAAGCGATCAATTAGAAGATATTTCAAAGGTGCATAACAATTATTGAGCAAAATATCAATATATAAACTTAAACAGGTATGCCTTAAGTTAAGATATTGCAATGTTAACGGTAATAGTTTTGCAAACTGCATAACTAGTATTTCTGGTTCATCCTCTATTTTATCAATGGCCCATAACGTAAGAAATTGAAGGTTTTGTAAATTACCAATAAGCTCTAGGAATTGTATGGAAAATCCAACGTCAGAAATGTTGAGATATGTAATATTTGGGCAGGAAGACTTAAGTGTTTCTAGTAATAACAATTTTTCCTTAATTTTTTCATCCGTTGATATAAGTTTTAGTCGTTGTAATAATGTGCCAGACTTTGTTAAAATTTGTACTATACTCGATGCATAAATCGAGACACTAATAATTTCTAACGTGTTGAGACTTGCTTCTAATATTTTCTCATTATTGCAATAATAGATACGAAGAATTTCTAAATTTTTGCAATTCATTAGCACTTTGAACTCTGTGCTAAATTTACAAAACTTAATTGTAATTTCTTGTAATGAATTTTTTTGACTCTCTAAAGCTGAAATAATACCTTGAAATTCTGCAGGAGATTCGAAACCAACTAAGCTAAATCGCTTAAGTTGCTCTTGTGATTTAATAATGTGTACAAAAGCATGAAGTGAACCAGGTCTATAATCAGGATAAAATTCATAAAAATTTAGAGAACTAATTTTTGTAGCTTTCTCTGACAAGATTTTTAATAATTCGGTATTATTTAATATCCTGAATTCTGATCTCAGACCCAAAGATAAATCCTGGAGTCGTGAAAAAAATTGCACATTTCGTCCTAATGAATCGAATATTTCTGGATCAGTTTTATAATTAGAAAAATATAAATCTAATTTTTGAAGAGATGCCCCACTATCAATAAATAATTTAAATAATAAATTAATTATGTGATATATTGATAATGTGTATGGTCCTGGACTAGCAAGTTGGAACTCGAACCATTTTTTAACCTTACATTCTAGACTTGATAAGTCGAAAACTTTTAGAAGTTTTGCATAATTAAATAATGTTTTCGGAAATTTAACATTTATCCCAAATTTCTTCAAAACGAGTCTTTCGTTTTCGTCAAGAGATGAAAAATATTGAGAAATAAATAATGGATTTTTATGAAATGAAAACGGATTTTGTCAAAGAATAGGAATTGACATTTTGCACCAATGTCGGCTCACAAGTGAACACGAGTATAAGGAATAAAATTCATTATTTAAATTATTAAGAATTATTTCCATTAATTCGGGCATATCGCCCATAAACATTTTTGATGATGATGTCATGAATTACTTGTGTTGTATTAACGAGAAAGGGTTAATTCCATTACAGTCATGTTAAACGTATATGTACAGTATATATATATTTGTACTGTACAGTGTAACATTGATACATATGACGTAATTTTTTATGATTTTCATCTAAAATATAAATTTTATTCTGTAACTTTGAGACTTGTTCATAATTTGGTATTACAATTTGATTGTAAAGATTGCATCTATTTAAAAATCTTGAGGCTCATATATCGAAGCAAAATCTTTTATATTAAATTTCTATATGATACTAATATACGTATAACCTTCTATTTGCATAGTACATATATCGGAAAACTCTGGTGTAATGTTCATAACAAAGCCTAAGATAACTGTAACACCTATCTAAATCCTAACACTAATGCAATGTATTTATGTTCGAATTTTATGATAGGGTTGTTATGGCTCATTCTACTTAGAATAGTACAATCCAGTCAATGGAATAATAACTGTTGAACTTAGATGCGCAAAACCAGAAAGTGAAATTTGAAATTGAGCTATGTGCAGTGCAGACTTACTGCCATAAATTTGTCATAGTTGTAATGTATTCTCACAATTTTTGCCATAACTTATTATAATTCAATTTAAGGCATTTTAAGTGTCTAATATGCTAAAAAATAAAAAATATTATGCAATAACCCTGCAATATGTAATAATAGCATATACCAAAATTTTGCAAGAATTTTTTTTGTTAGAGCACAAAAGATGGTTATATAGATGAAAATTTTAATATTACAAATTTTACTTTATTTTGTTATACAAAGAAAATTTGCATGTTACAACCTAATCTTCAAATTTAATAGATAGATCATTAGGGTGCAATATACAAGCACATTGCAAAGTGTGATGCCTAATTAAGTCCAAAATATAAAAAATAAATTTTCAATATAAAAAACATATTAATACAATATAAGAATTAAAGTATTTAAACAAAAATAGCTAAAAAGGTGCAAAAATGAATTGCAGCTTTAAGTCATACTCTTGCAAAAAATATAATTCTATATTTTCAAGAAAATATAAAAGTACATTACATAGTAAATGCAATAAATTTTAATTATATTGCTAAAATATACAGTATATGAACATAAAATATATTTTTTTGATAAATGTAATTCTAATTTGTATTTATATGATTTAGATTTGTATATAGCAATTTTTTGGTTTCTTTTAACATGTTTTCTATTAATTGGCCAATGTATATCAATTATAAACTAATATATTATTTCTTTATTTACAAATAACACATATCAATTAATAATTAAAAAACAATATAAAACATTTATATTAATATATTTTATTAATTAGTCAAAATCACATATTATTCCTATAGCTATTCAAATAGATTGGAATGCTACATGGCTTTTTCTCAATAATAATTACTAACATTTATATAACTATACCAACTTTAGCTTTGCTACTTTAAATCATTCCAAATTAAAAACCTACTCTATATACTTTCTACTTTACCTATATCAATTCACATAATTCTAAATATCCTAAACACATAATATGCATTTCTTGCAAACAATCAAAAAGCCAGTTTCATTAGCTTTATTGTACACACTACAATAATATTACTTAAATAATCCAAAATACTATTACACAATATTTCTTTTTCTGAAATTCCAGATATAGCTGCTTTATAAATTCAACAACTCCATGCTAATCTTTTTAACCACAACTGTCTTTAACCCAATACAGTTCTTCTCTTTTAATATACCCACTTTTTCAACAACTATTTAGAGCTTTATTCCAATCCTACTAATCAATATAATATCTCAATACTCCCTTTACAAAATTGCTTCAAATATCACAATAAAACTTTTACCTAAAATTTTTGATAATATCTATGAACAACTTTGGAAACCATATTGTATTATACTTTCATAATAGAAAAATTCTCAACATTATACTCTAGCATCTAATACATTATCAATACCAGCTTCATCTATTATCTCTTTAAACTCTTATTCTTTACCACTGAATCATACTAGAATTAATTATACTTATAGCTGTATATATAGTCTTCCTGATCAACTACATAATATAGATACTAATTCATGTACATGCTAGGACCCCAAAATATATATAGATAGGTCAGATTAATTATAAAATTGCTAAAAATAAAAAGTTTTGTAGAAAAATTTTAAAAATAAGCAAAAATTACTATAAATAAAAAAGATCTGTATAAAAAATACCTAAAATAGAGTTGTCTAAAGTGGGGGCAAATTTATGTTATCACAGCCAATAAAATTACAGAATTATGATAATTACTAGCAAAGCAAAAAACAAAAAATCTAAAAATACAAAAATAGCAGTCTAAACCTACCTCAGATAGGTTAAGTAAAAATATCAAAGGCAATTTGCTTATATATAACTATTTAAACCTAGCCTAGCCAGTGTCTAAACCTAATATAAAATGACACTACCTAAAGTAAATTAAGAAAATTATTAAGAAATATGAGTTGCCCTTATTTTAGATATCCTCCAAAAATAAGAAAACTAATATCTAACCTATCTATATATTTTTTGGGGTCCTAATATGCCTTAAAAAATTGATACATGTCCTACCAATAGATCAAATTTAGTACTAACACCAATTCCATACTCCAGATCCAAATCTAGATAAGTTTTAACCACTTTAGTAGATTTAG
Source organism: Gigaspora rosea (assembly GCA_003550325.1). Classification (NCBI taxonomy): domain Eukaryota; kingdom Fungi; phylum Glomeromycota; class Glomeromycetes; order Diversisporales; family Gigasporaceae; genus Gigaspora; species Gigaspora rosea. The sequence goes on along the minus strand of QKWP01003668.1, from coordinate 8,129 downwards.
ATTGCAGATAAATTAGATAGTATATCTGTCTATAGTATGAGTTTTAACTCTTGCAATATAGTTTGTATACAGTTATATTAATTGTATTTTTGAGAAACTCTATAAGAAATCTCATAGAAATATTAATAGAAATAGAGACAAAACTTCACCTTGATACCAAAAAAAAATTAATTAGTAAATTAGTTAATTTATTACATAATCTGAAAATTCATTTTTAAAATAAGAGTGGTGCTTTAGAACCCAACTGACTCTATTTTTCTAGTATTAGAAATGTTTTAATTTCTAACAAAATTTACTATAAAAATTTGCATAACTTACCAATTGTAAATTAAGCTAGTTTATTTAGAATGTGAGTTGCTGTAAAAAATTCTACTACAGAGCTTACAAGAGATTGCAGTAACAAATACAGTTATTCTTCTCTATAATCACCTTCTATATAATTACAACTTCTATATAGTCATATTAAATTTTAAGACAATTTATTAATAAACTTATAAAAAAAGACTTCTATATAATCATACTCTTTTATAATCACTAATTTCTTAATACAAACAGTGTGATTATAGAAAAGTATGACTATAGTATATAGTTAAAATAAAGTTGGTTTGTACTAAGATTATTATAATTCTTGTCATAGTTTACTGTAAAAAAATTTATTACAGAACATATTAGCTATAGTTAGTAATATTAGATAATTTGATATTAGTTGACTTAGTCAACTTAGCTAGCTAAATTAGTTGATTTTTTAAAAAACTAGTTAACTAAATATATAAATACTAGCAAAAAAGTAATATTGAAAGTATTGCATAGTGTATAATTATATTGCAAATTAAATGAAATTTGTACACAAAAGTTTGCATATTATTGGATAAATGCATATAGCAAAGTAATATATAAATATATATATATAAACTTTGATATTACATCTTCTCATTTGGTAAAATATTTGCTTTTGTATTTGTGCTATAAAAAATTGTTTAACTTTTAAAGTAGGATACATATTTCATAATTTATTTTCTTATTGTCATTGCTTAATTGTTATTTTTGATTGCTGTTATACCATTCTTTATATTAGATATAGAATAAAATTCCAATTTTGAAAATCTAATTTCTTTTTTGTATTATTCTATAGCAAGATTTATATAGTTGTATTTGCCTTTTAAATTGCTTATAATTGCTATGTTTTTTTGGTATAAACAATTAATTATTTGAATACAGTCTGACCTCTCTATACTCACCAAGTCCATCGTGCCCTATTTTGGTGATTGTATAAAGGTGTGACTATAAATAAAATATCTTGTCATGGTCACGTGACCAAGGGCCAATAAGATATTTGCGCATATTTGAAATTATTAAAAAAATTTAAAATGTTTGATAGTGAATAACTATTGATCCAGTGGCAATTTGGATAAAACAACTATTAGAGTGTTTGACTCAATGAGAAGTTCCTAAAGAGTCCAAATCATCCAAATCTAATTACAAAATGCTAAGATCTTTAAGAATTTTTCACTCAGATGTTTAAATTTAATCAATTCTTAAACATGTAAAGTGAAACAAATCCTTAACGATCTAAGGAGCATGTGATTCAATTTTAACAAATTTGGGCTCATTAGAATCATCACATCGTGACGAACATTTTGGTGGTTGTTTCATCCAAATCGGATCACTGGATCAAAAGTTATTTGCTGTCAAACCTTAAGAATTTTTAATAGAATATTTAAATAAACATGAATATGAATATTGACAAATCAGAATTTATAATCCATATTATATAGAATCTTGGCAAATTTAGAATCAATATAAGTTGACTTAAATATATTAAATTGAAATTTTAGACTAATTCAAATTAATAAAAAATTTTAAATTAACTTAAAGGTAATTCTAAGTCCATTTAGTACATATTAGATATTCAATTAAAGATTAATTAATTTAATTAGCAGCTATGATATTTATATATATAAGTTCTGTATTATTTCTTATTTATTCTTTTATTGACTTTCTTCTATATAATTATCTCTATATAATTATATCATAATAAAACCTTTTTATAATTACACCAAAGTCTGCAATCATATTACTACTAAAATTATTAAAAAACATCTCTTTATAATTATATTATAATAAAACCTTTATACAATCATACAATTTGCATGATATGAACTGTATAATTATAGAGGGAGATGACAGTAATCTTTTTGTTTAAAAAATTATTAAACAGTTTAAAATATTTTATTAATAAAAAAAATAGTTAATAGAACTACTTAATAAATTTAATAATTTATTTACTAAAAAAAACAAAATATTAAAATTATCATATGTTTTCAAAAATAAGCTACTTTTTTTGGCCAAAACGTTATACAAAAAATGTAGAGATTGCTTGTTAAATCTTGAAAAAATTGAAACTTTTACTAATAAAAAGTTGTTCAAATGCTACTAAATTTTTTATTTTTAATATATTTTAATGTTCTGAACAACTTTACTTAATGGCACTTTTGAGATTTAATTAGTAAAATTTAGACTTTTATATATAGCAATGCTAATAATTTCTTTAAAATTTTGAAAAACTGAGAGGGTAGCTTCTTTGGAGATTGCTTATTTTTGAAAACATATAGTATTTAATGAATGCAATAATTTATTTAACAATATTTTTCTTTTTTTTTAAATAACCCTCATATTTTTTTATATTAATTAATTTATATTAAAGATTATATAATATATTAAAGATAATTTTTGCTTATACAAATAAATAATGAATTTTTAGTAGAATAAAATTTAATAAATTTAATTATTTATTTACTAAAAAAATATAAAAATTATTAAATGAATACAATAATTTATTTAACCAACATTTTTTCTTTGTTTAAATAAAACTTATATATTTTTATATTAATTTATTTATATTAAAAATTATATAAAGGAGATGGGATATTGTAGCCAGGGACTAGCCAGATATCTTGCAATCTAGTAATTGAGATTGAATAAATTTTATACCATTTGATTTGTCTTATCAAGACAAATTGAATAATATGAAATTCATTCAATTCTAATCAAAAGATAAAAAGATTTCATTATTTATACAAAATATAGGTTTTGTATATATTTGAATTTATTATTAAATATATAGAATATGGGACATCCATAAAAATGTTATACAAGAAGGATCAGATAATATATAACATTTTTTTTGATAAGTAGGGGGTCAAAAAAATATATATAATTTTTATAAAAAAATTTGTCTAAATTTTAATCTAGTGGTCCAAATTGAATGATATTGGTACCATTCGATTTATTTTATTGAGAGAAGTCAAATAGTACCAACTTTATTTTATTTGGACCACTGAATCATAAGTTATTAGTCAAATACTATTGGTCATATCTTTTTTTATAAAATTACTATATACCAATAGTTTTTGTAAATATCATGCAATCTAGTAATCAAAATGACATTTTTGGTATTATTGGATTTGTATCACTAATGGTACCAAAATCATCTAAATCAAATAACTATATCACAAGATTCAAGTTTTTGTAAAATTTTATATATAAACATACAGATTTTAAAAAAAATTTTATATAGTCTAGGGGCCAAGAGCTACTATATGGGGTACATAACATTATTTATAAATTTTTCCTATTTACAGTTAATAACTTTTGATTTGCTGGTCTTCTATGAACAATTTTATTACTAAAATGACTGTCTCAATAAGTCAATTCTAACAAGCACAAAATTGTCAAAATCCAATTATAGTGTTCTAAGACCAAAATTGATTTATCTTATTTTATAAAATTATATTAGTGATTTGCAAATTTTTACATATAAACTTTAATGATTTTGGGATCCTATGATTGGATATTAACAATTTTGTACTTGTTAGAATTATCTTGCTAAGATAGTCATTTAGATAGTAAAATTATCCAAAATGGACTAATAGATCAAAAATTATTAACTATCAAATAATTGCCCACATAATTTTTATATTTAATTGTAAACTAATTATTTATATCTATGATATAAAAATTTTTTACAGTAAATTATTCTTTATTAAACATAGTTCAAATAATAAAAATTGTATAAAATCTATTTGTTTAATAAAAAGTTTTATTAGTAGAAACTTTAACCTGTCCTACAATACCTCATCTTCCTTAATATGTTAAAGAAATTTTTTGCTTATACAAATAAATAATAAATTTTTAAAAAAAACTAAAAATCTTTTAATGAACTCTGGATATAATGAACTCAAAAATTTAAAATTTCTTAATAGTTTGGTTTAAAAAATGCTATAAGAAAATATAGTAATTTGTTATAATTAACTTTTTTTGGTCAGACTCAAGAGTTCAGTATAGAAAGAGTAACTATTTATATTATGTATAGTTAATTATAGTTATTTATAATATGCTATATTATTAAATATCTAAGTATATCTCTTTTTTCTTAGTTGCATATATGCCCCATTTTGTAGTATTTTGATAGCTCTATTGTGCAGAATTGGATAGCAAGTTCTAGAGCTAGCACATTTACTTATTTTGCTTGTATGTAGTAGTACTATATTTTGTAAACTCCAAAAATGTGTAACCACTTTAGTATCTGCTTCAAATTGGCATTCTTAGTATTGCCAGAGTCAATTATTTCTTCTAGTGAGATAGGAGGATCCAGGATTCTTGTAGCTAAAATATTTGTATAAAGAATGTTTCATACCCTTATACTGTATTTGCATTTAACTGCAAAATGCCTTGTAGTTTGCTATGTTTCAGAACAGTGTGAATAGCAACTATTTTCTAATTAAAAAAATGGTTGATTCTGTACCTAAGTAGAGCTTCATGTATCAATCTCCAGAAAATGTCTGTCTTTTTATTTTCTATTGGGCACTTGCTATACTAGTTTTTGTAGCTTTGTCTTTGCAAATGGAATTCATTGTCTAGAGATAAAAATGCAAACCCATGCTGCTTTTTTTTGAGGAAGTCTATTGCACTTTTTACTATGAATTCTTTACTACTTATATTTGCAACCCATATATCAGCTAAAAGCCATGGCCATATTTCTGTTTTTGCATTTACCTGACCTTCTAACCTTCTCTATGCTTTTATATAAATTTTCTAGTATTTAGGCCAGCTACTTAATTTTACTAGAGAACTGTTTAGAGCAATCTTAACACTAATACTTTGTTTGTTTTGTAAACTAACTAAGATTATGTTTATCTCTATTTCTGATCATATTGCATATTGTTGGCTGTCAACAGCTTTATCCAAATTGTCAGCAACCTGGCATCTATTATGTACTTTACTATTGGTGCTTTTGCTAGAAGATCAAAAGTTTTAAAAAATTTTTGAATTATTTTTAACACAAGTTTTCATTAAGTTATTTATTTTATTTATTTGCTTCTTGTTTGGTAATAGAATATATATCAGATATTGTATACCAGATACGTGACAATAATATTTGATTTGATCAGTAATATCTTTCCTTTGAAAAAAAGGTTTCTTGCTAATATTATCTTCATTATCTTACTCATTTATTTTATAATTTATGGCCAGGTAGCTTTATTAATTTGCCTATTCATATTTATTGAAAAACCTAAAAACATTATGCACTTATTTTCATCTATTTTTCTAAATATCTCTTCTCCTTCAAGCTTATATTTTTTTACATTAGTGTAAGAAATACAATAGCTAACTTTTGGCAGTTTATTTTTGTATTAGAAGCATTTTCATACTTTTTAATCCATATTATAAATTTGTTCTAGTCCAGATGTAAGCCCAGCCTGACTATTAGGTTATCTGCATAGGCTGCAGTTTTAAAGCATTGTTGATTGATTTTATAGTCTCAAATATTATGGTTCACTACTCTAAGAAATGATTCAAATGCTAGTATATATAGTAGCAATGATAATAGATTGCCTTGTTTGATGCTACTGTTGATTTTAAATTGTTCTGATAGAATTTCTGCATCTGTTATATATGCTGTTTGTTTAGAAATAAGTTAGTAACCAGGTTTATAAATTTTAGATCAAAGTTTATTTTTTCTAATACTAGCTGTAGATAGCAATAGTTGACTCTATCAAATGCATTTTGTTGGTCTAAAATAGAATCAAATACTGTTTTATTTAATCACTCTCATTCTTTAGTACTGTGATAATGTCTAGAGCAGTGTCCATTATGGATCTGCCTAATATAAAACACTGCTAATAGTTACCTATATATTGTTACATAACTATTATCAAGCTCTTTTGATTTTTTTGAAACATTTGTTATTATGCTCTTGCTTTATGATTTTGGCAAAGCACCTTTTTCAAGAATTTTATTGAATAGTTTTTCTAAAACTGGTACCAATTCATTTTTGGCCAATTTATAACATTTATAAGTAAAGCTGTCCATCTTAGAGGCTTTATTGTTAAAGAGACTATTAATTACATTTTCAATTTTTTCTTTGGTTATTTTTTTTAACCAATAATATATTGTATTCTATTAAAATTTTGGAAAATATTTCTGTTAATTCCTTAGCTCCTTTTTTATCAAAGTTTTCTGCTTTGTAAACATTTTTAAAGATATTCTTAACATGTTCTAAACTTATAATTTTATTTGGCCTTGGTTATTTGAAGTTCAGATTTTGGAAGTTGTACTAGAGATGTGGCTAATTTTGTAGCAAGAGAAAAAATATTTTGTGGAATGCTCTTCTTCCTTTAATTTGATCTTAATTGCTATTTATATACTAGTGCATTTAGTTCTTTTTGCAACTTAAGAAATAACTAATTAACTATAATATTCAAATTATCTTGGTCTGTATTATTCACTAATCTGAGTTTAATCTTAGTAATTTCTTTATTTAGCTTTTGTATACATTTTTTTGGAGCAACTAATAGTTTGTATACATGTTGAAAGTCCTAGCTGCTATAACTTGAAAACTCTGAATCTCCTCTACTAACTCTTTTTTAGCTTTTTTATTGTTTTAGCATCTTTTATTGAAGTTCTATAAAGTAGATTTATTGGTTGATAGTGTAAAATTGAGGGTGCATTCTGCAAGTAAATGGTCAGAGTTTCCAAAACAAGTTTCTACCTTAAACATTTGAATATTATTGAAAATATTTGAAAACAATATTTTATTTTTTTTGTTTTTTTTTTTGATTGCAAAATTGAATATAGTTATCATCAATAAAAATGTAATCAAGTCTGGTGGCCATTGTGTAGTTACCCTTTGTTGTTTAAAAAAATGTAAGAAAAGGTTTTACTAATAAAAACTCTGCTAAGTCCATATAACTCTTTATATATTCTTTTAATTTCTTTCTAGTTGTGTTGCTATGTGATTCTGATATGCTTACTCTATTTTTATCTGGGTTTAGATTAATATTAAAATCTCCTTCTATTATATTAATAGTTTTTGGATATAATTGTAATACTTAGCTATTCACCATCTCTTATATTGAAGGGGCATATATGGGGTGCAAACAATAGAAACAGCTCATTTTTACATATGCTTATTTTGAAATAACTGAGTTTAATCTTTTTTTTTGATTTTTAGTCTGTTCTGGAATGAATCAAATTTTACAATTTTGATTGGTTAAAGGTAGCAGGTGACTATCAGATAATTTTGTAATGTGTTGGCTCTACAAAGCCTTATTTAATTTTTCTTTTATATTATCTTGATTTTTTAAGCATAGCGGGCTTTATTATGATTGGTTGATTTTGAAAATCATCTTATTATATTAAAGTCTTATTAAAGTAACGATTTGCTATCACAAGAATGGAACAAATGCCACGAATACGAATTGGTAAAGGTAAGACAAAAAAATTTGAAAGTTCAAGCTTTACTTTATACACTGACAAAGTAATTCGGTAAACCGCGAGGTAATTCAGAAGTTAGATATGAGGTATCACAGGTCGAATGCATGACTATCGGGATATGCCTATATAATCCTATTATTATACTGATATGCATATCGGGATAATATAGAAAGGATGATATCAGTAAAATAACAGATATCAGTATTAGGGCAATATAAAGGTAAGATATCAGATATAAAATAATATACTTTTTGTTTACTAATATTATTCTGATATAAATATCGGGTTACTATAGAAGAGATAATAATAGTAAACTAACAGGAGCTGGCATCAAAGCAGGATATCGGCATATA